>RYYW01000096.1:136381-146829 GCA_013621005.1 Aeschynomene evenia | reverse complement strand
TACAATATCCTAGTGACTAAAATGGAGCCATTTACCAAAGTAAGACCAAATGAAGCTCAATACACTCAATTAGGACCAAAATAGGCTAATTAGGTCATCCTTTGGTTATCTAAACCTTCCTAGTGACTAAAATGAAAGAATTGACCAAAGTAACACCTAATGAAGCTCAATACACTCAATTAGAACAAAATATAGGCTCATTACATCATCCATGGGTTATCTAAACTTTCCTAATGACTAAAATTGAACAATTGACCAAAGTAAGACCTAATGAAGCTCAATACACTCAATTAAAACTAAAATAGGCTCATTACATCATCATTTGATTATATAAACCATCCTAGTGACTAAAATGGAGTCATTGACGAAAGTAAGACCAAATGAAGCTCAATACATTCAATTAGGACCAAAATAGGCTCATTAGGTCATCCTTTGGTTATCTACACCATCCTAGTGACTAAAATGGAGCCATTGACAAAGTAGACTAAATGAAGCTCAATACACTCAATTAGGACCAAAATAGGCTAATTAGGTCATCCTTTGGTTATCTAAACCTTCCTAGTGACTAAAATGGAAGAATTGACCAAAGTAAGACCTAATGAAGCTCAATACACTCAATTAGAACAAAATATAGGCTCATTACATCATCCATGGTTATCTAAACTTTCCTAATGACTAAAATTGAACAATTTACCAAAGTAAGACCTAATGAAGCTCAATACACTCAATTAAAACCAAAATAGGCTCATTACATCATCCTTTGGTTTATAAACCATCCTAGTGACTAAAATGGAGTCATTGACGAAAGTAAGACCAAATGAAGCTCAATACACTCAATTAGGACCAAAATAGGCTCATTAGGTCATCCTTTGGTTATCTAACCATCCTAGTGACTAAAAATGGAGAATTGACCAAAGTAAGACCAATGAAGCTCAATACACTCAATTAGGACCAAAATAGGCTCATTACATCATCCTTTTGTTATCTACAATATCCTAGTGACTAAAATGGAGCCATTGACCAAAGTAAGACCAAATGAAGCTCAATACACTCAATTAGGACCCAAATAGGCTAATTAGGTCATCCTTTGGTTATCTAAACCTTCCTAGTGACTAAAATGAAAGAATTGACCAAAGTAACACCTAATGAAGCTCAATACACTCAATTAGAACAAAATATAGGCTCATTACATCATCCATGGGTTATCTAAACTTTCCTAATGACTAAAATTGAACAATTGACCAAAGTAAGACCTAATGAAGCTCAATACACTCAATTAAAACTAAAATAGGCTCATTACATCATCATTTGATTATATAAACCATCCTAGTGACTAAAATGGAGTCATTGACGAAAGTAAGACCAAATGAAGCTCAATACACTCAATTAGGACCAAAATAGGCTCATTAGGTCATCCTTTGGTTATCTAAACCTTCCTAGTGGCTAAATTGAGAATTGACCAAAGTAAGACCTAATGAGCTCAATAACACTCAATTAGAACCAAAATAGGCCATTCATCATCTTTGTTATAAAATCTAGTGACTAAAATGGAGCCATACAAAGTAAGACAAATGAAGCTCAATACACTCAATTAGAACAAAATAGGCTAATTAGGTCATCCTTTGGTTATTCTAAACCTTCCTAGTGAACTAAAATGAAAGAATATTGACTAAGTAAGAACACCTAATGAAGCTCAATACACTCAATTAGAACAAAATATAGGCTCATTACATCATCCATGGGTTATCTAAACTTTCTGATGACTAAAATTGAACAATTGACCAAAAGTAAGACCTAATGAAAGCTCAATACACTCAATTAAAACTAAAATAGGCTCATTACATCATCATTTGATTATATAAACCATCCTAGTGACTAAAATGGAGTCATTGACGAAAGTAAGACCAAATGAAGCTCAATACACTCAATTAGGACCAAAATAGGCTCATTAGGTCATCCTTTGGTTATCTAAACCTTCCTAGTGGCTAAAATTGAAGAATTGACCAAAGTAAGACCTAATGACGCTCAATACACTCAATTAGAACCAAAATAGGCTCATTACATCATCCTTTTGTTATCTACAATATCCTAGTGACTAAAATGGAGCCATTTACCAAAGTAAGACCAAATGAAGCTCAATACACTCAATTAGGACCAAAAATAGGCTAATTAGGTCATCCTTTGGTTATCTAAACCTTCCTAGTGACTAAAATGAAAGAAATTGACCAAAGTACACCTAATAAGCTCAATACACTCAATTAGAACAAAAATATAGGCTCATTACATCATCCATGGTTATCTAAACTTTCCTAATGACTAAAATTGAACAATTGACCAAAGTAAGACCTAATGAAGCTCAATACACTCAATTAAAACTAAAATAGGCTCATTACATCATCATTTGATTATATAAACCATCCTAGTGACTAAAATGGAGTCATTGACGAAAGTAAGACCAAATGAAGCTCAATACATTCAATTAGGACCAAAATAGGCTCATTAGGTCATCCTTTGGTTACTACACATCCTAGTGACTAAAATGGAGCATTGACAAAGTAGATAAATGAAGCTCATACACTCAATTATGACCAAATAGCTAATTAGGTCATCCTTTGGTTTATCTAAACCTTCCTAGTGACTAAAATGGAAGAATTGACCAAAGTAAGACCTAATGAAGCTCAATACACTCAATTAGAACAAAATATAGGCTCATTACATCATCCATTGGTTATCTAAACTTTCCTAATGACTAAAATTGAACAATTTACCAAAGTAAGAACCTAATGAAGCTCAATACAC
Organism: Aeschynomene evenia; assembly: GCA_013621005.1. Classification (NCBI taxonomy): domain Eukaryota; kingdom Viridiplantae; phylum Streptophyta; class Magnoliopsida; order Fabales; family Fabaceae; genus Aeschynomene; species Aeschynomene evenia. The sequence goes on along the minus strand of RYYW01000096.1, from coordinate 144,030 downwards.
TCAATTAAAACCAAAATAGGCTCATTACATCATCTTTGGTTATATAAACCATCCTAGTGACTAAATGGAGTCATTGACGAAAGTAAGACCAAATGAAGCTTCAATACATTCAATTAGGACCAAAATAGGCTCATAGGTCATCCTTTGGTTATCTACACCATCCTAGTGACTAAAATGAGCCATTGATCAAAGTAAGACCAAATGAAGCTCAATACACTCATTAGACAAAATAGGCTCATTACATCATCCTTTTGTATCTACAATATCCTAGTGACTAAAATGGAGCCATTGACCAAAGTAAGACAAATAAAGCTCAATACACTCAATTAGGACCCAAAATAGGCTAATTAGGTCATCCTTTGGTTATCTAAACCTTCCTAGTGACTAAAATGAAAGAATTGACCAAAGTAACACCTAATGAAGCTCAATACACTCAATTAGAACAAAATATAGGCTCATTACATCATCCATGGTTATCTAAACTTTCCTAATGACTAAAATTGAACAATTGACCAAAGTAAGACTAATGAAGCTCAATACACTCAATTAAAACTAAATAGGCTCATTACATCATCATTTGATTATATAAACCATCCTAGTGACTAAAATGGAGTCATTGACGAAAGTAAGACCAAATGAAGCTCAATACACTCAATTAGGACCAAAATAGGCTCATTAGGTCATCCTTTGGTTATCTAAACCTTCCTAGTGGCTAAAATTGAAGAATTGACCAAAGTAAGACTAATGACGCTCAATACACTCAATTAGAACCAAAATAGGCTCATTACATCATCCTTTGTTATCTACAATATCCTAGTGACTAAAATGGAGCCATTACCAAAGTAAGACCAAATGAAGCTCAATACACTCAATTAGGACCAAAATAGGCTAATTAGGTCATCCTTTGGTTATCTAAACCTTCCTAGTGACTAAAATGAAAGAATTGACCAAAGTAACACCTAATGAAGCTCAAATACACTCAATTAGAACAAAAATAGGCTATTACATCATCCATTGGTTATCTAAACTTCCTAATGACTAAAATTGAACAATTACCAAAGTAAGACCTAATGAAGCTCAATACACTCAATTAAACAAAATATAGGCTCATTACAAATCTTGGTTATTAAACATCCTATGACTAAAATACATGACAAGTAAGACCAATGAAGCCAATACATCAAAACCAAAATAGGCTCATTACATCATCCTTGGTTATAAACCATCCTAGTGACTAAAATGGAGTCAATTGACGAAAGTAAGACCAAATGAAGCTCAATACACTTAATTAGGACCAAAATAGGCTCATTATCATCACATTGATTACTAAACCATCCTAGTACTAAAATGAAGATTGGAAAAAGTAAGACCAAAGCTCAATACATTATTAGACAAATAGGCTCATTAGGTTCATCCTTTGTTATCTACACCATTCCTAGTGACTAAAATGGAGCCATTGACAAAAGTAAGACTAAATGAAGCTCAATACACTCAATTATGACCAAAATAGGCTAATTAGGTCATCCTTTGGTTATCTAAACCTTCCTAGTGACTAAAATGGAAGAATTGACCAAAGTAAGACCTAATGAAGCTCAATACACTCAATTAGAACAAAATATAGGCTCATTACATCATCCATTGGTTATCTAAACTTTCCTAATGACTAAAATTGAACAATTTACCAAAGTAAGACCTAATGAAGCTCAATACACTCAATTAAAACCAAAATAGGCTCATTACATCGTCCTTTGGTTATATAAACCATCCTAGTGACTAAAACGGAGTCATTGATGAAAGTAAGACCAAATGAAGCTCAATACATTCAATTAGGACCAAAATAGGCTCATAAGGTCATCCTTTGGTTATCTACACCATCCTAGTGACTAAAATGGAGCCATTGATCAAAGTAAGACCAAATGAAGCTCAATACACTCAATTAGGACCAAAATAGGCTCATTACATCATCCTTTTGTTATCTACAATATCCTAGTGACTAAAATGGAGCCATTGACCAAAGTAAGACCAAATAAAGCTCAATACACTCAATTAGGACCCAAATAGGCTAATTAGGTCACCTTTGGTTATCTAAACCTTCCTAGTGACTAAAATGAAGAATTGACCAAGTAACACCTAATGAAGCTCAATACACTCAATTAGAACAAAATATAGGCTCATTACATCATCCATGGGTTATCTAAACTTTTCCTAATGGACTAAAATTGAACAATTGACCAAAGTAAGACCTAATGAAGCTCAATACACTCAATTAAAACTAAAATAGGCTCATTACATCATCATTTGATTATATAAACCATCCTAGTGACTAAAATGGAGTCATTGACGAAAGTAAGACCAAATGAAGCTCAATACACTCAATTAGGACCAAAATAGGCTCATTAGGTCATCCTTTGGTTATCTAAACCTTCCTAGTGGCTAAAATTGAAGAATTGACCAAAAGTAAGACCTAATGACGCTCAATAACTCAATTAGAACCAAAATAGGCTCATTTCATCATCCTTTTGTTATCTACAATATCCTAGTGACTAAAATGGAGCCATTTACCAAAGTAAGAACCAAATGAAGCTCAATACACTCAATTAGGACCAAAATAGGCTAATTAGGTCATCCTTTGGTTATCTAAACCTTCCTAGTGACTAAAATGAAAGAATTGACCAAAGTAACATCTAATGAAGCTCAATACAATCAATTAGAACAAAATATAGGCTCATTACATCATCCATTGGTTATCTAAACTTTCCTAATGACTAAAATTGAACAATTTACCAAAGTAAGACCTAATGAAGCTCAATACACTCAATTAAAACCAAAATAGGCTCATTACATCATCCTTTGATTATATAAACCATCCTAGTGACTAAAATGGAGTCATTGACGAAAGTAAGACCAAATGAAGCTCAATACATTCAATTAGGACCAAAATAGGCTCATTAGGTCATCCTTTGGTTATCTAAACCTTCCTAGTGGCTAAAATTGAAGAATTGACCAAAGTAAGACCTAATGAAGCTCAATACACTCAATTAAAACAAAATAGGCTCATTACATCATCTTTGTTATATAAACCATCCTAGTGACTAAAATGGAGTCATTGACCAAATGAAGATTAGGACCAAAATAGGCTCAGCTAGTGACTAAAATGGAGCCATTGACAAAGTAAGACAAATGAAGCTCAATACACTCAATTAGACCAAAATAGGCTAATTAGGTCATCCTTTGGTTATCTAAACCTTCCTAGTGACTAAAATGAAAGAATTGACCAAAGTAAGACCTAATGAAGCTCAATACACTCAATTAGAACAAAATATAGGCTCATTACATCATCCATTGGTTATCTAAACTTTCCTAATGACTAAAATTGAACAATTGACCAAAGTAAGACCTAATGAAGCTCAATACACTCAATTAAAACTAAAATAGGCTCATTACATCATCATTTGATTATATAAACCATCCTAGTGACTAAAATGGAGTCATTGACGAAAGTAAGACCAAATGAAGCTCAATACATTCAATTAGGACCAAAATAGGCTCATTAGGTCATCCTTTGGTTATCTACACCATTCTAGTGACTAAAATGGAGCCATTGACAAAAGTAAGACTAAATGAAGCTCAATACACTCAATTATGACCAAAATAGGCTAATTAGGTCATCCTTTGGTTATCTAAACCTTCCTAGTGACTAAAATGGAAGAATTGACCAAAGTAAGACCTAATGAAGCTCAATACACTCAATTAGAACAAAATATAGGCTCATTACATCATCCATTGGTTATCTAAACTTTCCTAATGACTAAAATTGAACAATTTACCAAAGTAAGACCTAATGAAGCTCAATACACTCAATTAAAACCAAAATAGGCTCATTACATCATCCTTGGTTATATAAACCATCCTAGTGACTAAAATGGAGTCATTGACGAAAGTAAGACCAAATGAAGCTCAATACATTCAATTAGGACCAAAATAGGCTCATAAGGTCATCCTTTGGTTATCTTCCTAGTGACTAAAATCATTGATCAAAGTAAGACCAAATGAAGCTCAATACACTCAATTAGGACCAAAATAGGCTCATTACATCATCCTTTTGTTATCTACAATATCCTAGTGACTAAAATGGAGCCATTGACGAAAGTAAGACCAAATGAAGCTCAATACATTCAATTAGGACCAAAATAGGCTCATTAGGTCATCCTTTGGTTATCTAAACCTTCCTAGTGGCTAAAATTGAAGAATTGACCAAAGTAAGACCTAATGAAGCTCAATACACTTAATTAAAACTAAAATAGGCTCATTACATCATCATTTGTTATATAAACCATCCTAGTGACTAAAATGGAGTCATTGACGAAAGTAAGACCAAATGAAGCTCAATACATTCAATTAGGACCAAAATAGGCTCATTAGGTCATCCTTTGGTTATCTACAATTCCTAGTGACTAAAAATGAGCCATTGACAAAGTAAGACTAAATGAAGCTCAATACACTCAATTATGACCAAAATAGGCTAATTAGGTCACCTTGGTTATCTAAACCTTCCATGACTAAAATGAAAGAATTGACCAAAGTAAGACCTAATGAAGCTCAATACACTCAATTAGAAAAATATAGGCTCATTACATCATCCATGGTTATCTAAACTTTCCTAATGACTAAAATTGAACAATTTACCAAAGTAAGACTAATGAAGCTCAATACACTCAATTAAAACCAAAATAGGCTCATTACATCATCATTTGATTATATAAACCATCCTAGTGACTAAAATGGAGTCATTGACGAAAGTAAGACCAAATGAAGCTCAATACATTCAATTAGGACCAAAATAGGCTCATTAGGTCATCCTTTGGTTATCTACACCATCCTAGTGACTAAAATGGAGCCATTGACAAAAGTAAGACTAAATGAAGCTCAATACACTCAATTATGACCAAAATAGGCTAATTAGGTCATCCTTTGGTTATCTAAACCTTCCTAGTAACTAAAATGAAAGAATTGACCAAAGTAAGACCTAATGAAGCTCAATACACTCAATTAGAACAAAATATAGGCTCATTACATCATCCATTGGTTATCTAAACTTTCCTAATGACTAAAATTGAACAATTTACCAAAGTAAGACCTAATGAAGCTCAATACACTCAATTAAAACCAAAATAGGCTCATTACATCATTCCTTGGTTATATAAACCATCCTAGTGACTAAAATGGAGTCATTGACGAAAGTAAGACCAAATGAAGCTCAATACACTCAATTAGGACCAAAATAGGCTCATAGGTCATCCTTTGGTTATCTACACCATCCTAGTGACTAAAATGGAGCCATTGACCAAAGTAAGACCAAATGAAGCTCAATACACTCAATTAGACCAAAATAGGCTCATTACATCATCCTTTTGTTATCTACAATATCCTAGTGACTAAAATGGAGCCATTGACCAAAGTAAGACCAAATGAAGCTCAATACACTCAATTAGGACCAAAATAGGCTAATTAGGTCATCCTTTGGTTATCTAAACCTTCCTAGTGACTAAAATGAAAGAATTGACCAAAGTAACACCTAATGAAGCTCAATACACTCAATTAGAACAAAATATAGGCTCATTACATCATCCATGGGTTATCTAAACTTTCCTAATGACTAAAATTGAACAATTGACCAAAGTAAGACCTAATGAAGCTCAATACACTCAATTAAAACTAAAATAGGCTCATTACATCATCATTTGATTATATAAACCATCCTAGTGACTAAAATGGAGTCATTGACGAAAGTAAGACCAAATGAAGCTCAATACACTCAATTAGGACCAAAATAGGCTCATTAGGTCATCCTTTGGTTATCTAAACCTTCTAGTGGCTAAAATTGAAGAATTGACCAAAGTAAGACCTAATGACGCTCAATAAACTCAATTAGAACCAAAATAGGCTCATTTCATCATCCTTTTGTTATCTACAATATCCTAGTGACTAAAATGGACCCATTTACCAAAGTAAGACCAAATGAAGCTCAATACACTCAATTAGGACCAAAATAGGCTAATTAGGTCATCCTTTGGTTATCTAAACCTTCCTAGTGACTAAAATGAAAGAATTGACCAAAGTAACACCTAATGAAGCTCAATACACTCAATTAGAACAAAATATAGGCTCATTACATCATCCATGGGTTATCTAAACTTTCCTAATGACTAAAATTGAATTGACCAAAGTAAGACCTAATGAAGCTCAATACACTCAATTAAAACTAAAATAGGCTCATTACATCATCATTTGATTATATAAACCATCCTAGTGACTAAAATGGAGTCATTGACGAAAGTAAGACCAAATGAAGCTCAATACACTCAATTAGGACCAAAATAGGCTCATTAGGTCATCCTTTGGTTATCTACACCATCCTAGTGACTAAAATGGAGCCATTGACAAAAGTAAGACCAAATGAAGCTCAATACACTCAATTAGGACCAAAATAGGCTCATTAGGTCATCCTTTGGTTATCTAAACCTTCCTAGTGGCTAAAATTGAAGAATTGACCAAAGTAAGACCTAATGATGCTCAATAAACTCAATTAGAACCAAAATAGGCTCATTTCATCATCCTTTTGTTATCTACAATATCCTAGTGACTAAAATGGAGCCATTTACCAAAGTAAGACCAAATGAAGCTCAATACACTCAATTAGGACCAAAATAGGCTAATTAGGTCATCCTTTGGTTATCTAAACCTTCCTAGTGACTAAAATGAAAGAATTGACCAAAGTAACACCTAATGAAGCTCAATACACTCAATTAGAACAAAATATAGGCTCATTACATCATCCATGGGTTATCTAAACTTTCCTAATGACTAAAATTGAACAATTGACCAAAGTAAGACCTAATGAAGCTCAATACACTCAATTAAAACTAAAATAGGCTCATTACATCATCATTTGATTATATAAACCATCCTAGTGACTAAAATGGAGTCATTGACGAAAGTAAGACCAAATGAAGCTCAATACACTCAATTAGGAAAAATAGGCTCATTAGGTCATCCTTTGGTTATCTAAACCTTCCTAGTGGCTAAAATTGAAGAATTGACCAAAGTAAGACCTAATGACGCTCAATACACTCATTAGAACCAAAATAGGCTCATTACATCATCCTTTTGTTATCTACAATATCCTAGTGACTAAAATGGAGCCATTTACCAAAGTAAGACCAAATGAAGCTCAATACACTCAATTAGGACCAAAATAGGCTCATTACATCATCCTTTTGTTATCTACAATATCCTAGTGACTAAAATGGAGCCATTGACCAAAGTAAGACCAAATAAAGCTCAATACACTCAATGAGGACCCAAATAGGCTAATTAGGTCATCCTTTGGTTATCTAAACCTTCCTAGTGACTAAAATGAAATAATTGACCAAAGTAACACCTAATGAAGCTCAATACACTCAATTAGAACAAAATATAGGCTCATTACATCATCCATGGGTTATCTAAACTTTCCTAATGACTAAAATTGAACAATTGACCAAAGTAAGACCTAATGAAGCTCAATACACTAAATTAAAACTAAAATAGGCTCATTACATCATCATTTGATTATATAAACCATCCTAGACTAAAATGTCATTGACGAA
>RYYW01000096.1:115430-135593 GCA_013621005.1 Aeschynomene evenia | reverse complement strand
TAGGACCAAAATAGGCTCATTACATCATCCTTTGGTTACCTACACCTTTCTAGTGACTAAAATGGATGAATTGATCAAAGTAAGACCTAATGAAGCTCAATACACTCAATTAGACCAAAATAGGCTCATTACATCATCCTTTGGTTATCTACAACATCCTAGTGACTAAAATGGAGCCATTGACCAAAGTAAGACTAATGAAGCTCAATACACTCAATTAGGAACAAAATAGGCTCATTACATCATCCTTTGGTTATCTACAACATCCTAGTGACTAAAATGGAGCCATTGACCAAAGTAAAGAAAATGAAGGTCAATACACTCAATTAGGATCAAAATAGGCTCATTATATCATCCTTTGGTTATCTACAACATCCTAGTGACTAAAATGGAGCCATTGACCAAAGTAAGACGAAATGAAGATCAATACACTCAATTAGACCAAAATAGGCTCATTACATCATCCTTGGTTATCTACAACATCCTAGTGACTAAAATGGAGCCATTGTCCAAAGTAAGACCAAATGAAGCTCAATACACTCAATTAGGACCAAAATAGGCTCATTACATCATCCTTTGGTTACCTACAATTTTCTAGTGACTAAAAGGATGAATTGACCAAAGTAAGACCAAATAGAGCTCAATACACTCAATTAGGCCAAAATAGGCTCATTACATCATCCTTTGGTTACAACACCTTTCTAGTGACTAAAATGGATGATTGACCAAAGTAAGACCAAATGAAGCTGAATACACTGAATAAGGACCAAAATAGGCTCATTACATCATCCTTTGGTTATCTACAACATCCTAGTACTAAAATGGAGCCATTGACCAAAGTAAGACAAATGAAGTCAAAACACTCAATTAGGACCAAAATAGGCTCATTACATCATCCTTTGGTTATCTACAACATCCTAGTGACTAAAATGGAGCCATTGACCAAAGTAAACCAAATGAAGCTCAATACACTCAATTAGGACCAAAATAGGCTCATTACATCATCCTTTGGTTACCTACACCTTTCTAGTGACTAAAATGGATGAATTGATCAAAGTAAGACCTAATGAAGCTCAATACACTCAATTAGGACCAAAATAGGCTCATTACATCATCCTTTGGTTATCTACAACATCCTAGTGACTAAAATGGAGCCATTGACCAAAGTAAGACCTAATGAAGCTCAATACACTCAATTAGGACCAAAATAGGCTCATTACATCATCCTTTGGTTATCTACAACATCCTAGTGACTAAAATGGAGCCATTGACCAAAGTAAGACCTAATGAAGCTCAATACACTCAATTAGGACAAAATAGGCTCATTACATCATCCTTTGGTTATCTACCTAGTGACTAAAATGGAGCCATTGACCAAAAGTAAGAAAAATGAAGTCACTCAATTAGGATCAAAATAGGCTCATTATATCATCCTTTGGTTATCTACAACATCCTAGTGACTAAAATGGAGCCATTGACCAAAGTAAGACGAAATGAAGATCAATACACTCAATTAAGACCAAAATAGGCTCATTACATCATCCTTGGGTTATCTACAACATCCTAGTGACTAAAATGGAGCCATTGTCCAAAGTAAGACCAAATGAAGCTCAATACACTCAATTAGGACCAAAATAGGCTCATTACATCATCCTTTGGTTACCTACAATTTTCTAGTGACTAAAAGGATGAATTGACCAAAGTAAGACCAAATAGAGCTCAATACACTCAATTAGGCCAAAAATAGGCTCATTACATCATCCTTTGGTTACACACCTTTCTAGTGACTAAAATGGATGATTGACCAAAGTAAGACCAAATGAAGCTCAATACACTCAATAGGACCAAAATAGGCTCATTACATCATCCTTTGGTTATCTACAACATCCTAGTGACTAAAATGGAGCCATTGACCAAAGTAAGACCAAATGAAGCTCAATACACTCAATTAGGACCAAAATAGGCTCATTACATCATCCTTTGGTTACCTACATAGTGACTAAATGGATGAATTGATCAAAGTAAGACCTAATGAAGCTCAATACACTCAATTAGGACCAAAATAGGCTCATTACATCATCCTTTGGTTATCTACAACATCCTAGTGACTAAAATGGAGCCATTGACCAAAGTAAGACCTAATGAAGCTCAATACACTCAATTAGGAACAAAATAGGCTCATTACATCATCCTTTGGTTATCTACAACATCCTAGTGACTAAAATGGAGCCATTGACCAAAGTAAGAGAAATGAAGGTCAATACACTCAATTAGGATCAAAATAGGCTCATTATATCATCCTTTGGTTATCTACAACATCCTAGTGACTAAAATGGAGCCATTGACCAAAGTAAGACGAAATGAAGATCAATACACTCAATTAGACCAAATAGGCTCATTACATCATTGGTTATCTACAACATCCTAGTGACTAAATCATTGTCCAAAGTAAGACCAATGAAGCTCAATACACTCAATTAGGACCAAAATAGGCTCATTACATCATCCTTTGGTTATCTACAACCTAGTGACTAAATGGAGCCATTGACCAAAGTAAGACCTAATGAAGCTCAATACACTCAATTAGGACCAAAATAGGCTCATTACATCATCCTTTGGTTATCTACAACATCCTAGTGACTAAAATGGAGCCATTGACCAAAGTAAGAGAAATGAATCAATACACTCAATTAGGAAAATAGGCTCATTATATCATCCTTTGGTTATCTACACATCCTAGTGACTAAAATGGAGCCATTGACCAAAGTAAGACCAAATGAAGCTCAATACACTCAATTAGGACCAAAATAGGCTCATTACATCATCCTTTGGTTACCTACACTTTCTAGTGACTAAAATGGATGAATTGATCAAAGTAAGACCTAATGAAGCTCAATACACTCAATTAGGACCAAAATAGGCTCGTTACATCATCCTTTGGTTATCTACAACATCCTAGTGACTAAAATGGAGCCATTGACCAAAGTAAAGAAAATGAAGGTCAATACACTCAATTAGGATCAAAATAGGCTCATTATATCATCCTTTGGTTATCTACAACATCCTAGTGACTAAAATGGAGCCATTGACCAAAGTAAGACGAAATGAAGATCAATACACTCAATTAAGACCAAAATAGGCTCATTACATCATCCTGGTTATCTACAACATCCTAGTGACTAAAATGGAGCCATTGACCAAAGTAAGACCAAATGAACTCAATACACTCAATTAGGACCAAAATAGGCTCATTACATCATCCTTTGGTTATCTACAACATCCTAGTGACTAAAATGGAGCCATTGACCAAAGTAAGACCTAATGAAGCTCAATACACTCAATTAGGAACAAAATAGGCTCATTACATCATCCTTTGGTTATCTACAACATCCTAGTGACTAAAATGGAGCCATTGACCAAAGTAAGAGAAAATGAAGGTCAATACACTCAATTAGGATCAAAATAGGCTCATTATATCATCCTTTGGTTATCTACAACATCCTAGTGACTAAATGGAGCCATTGACCAAAGTAACCTCAATACACTCAATTAGGACCAAAATAGGCTCATTACATCATCCTTTGGTTACTACAATAGTGACTAAAAAGGATGAATTGACCAAAGTAAGACCAAAAGAGCTCAATACACTCAATTAGGACCAAAATAGGCTCATTACATCATCCTTTGGTTACCAACACCTTTCTAGTGACTAAAATGGATGAATTGACCAAAGTAAGACCAATGAAGCTGAATACACTGAATAAGGACCAAAATAGGCTCATTACATCATCCTTTGGTTATCTACAACATCCTAGTGACTAAAATGGAGCCATTGACCAAAGTAAGACAAATGAAGATCAAAACACTCAATTAGGACCAAAATATCATTACATCATCCTTGGTTATCTACAACATCCTAGTGACTAAAATGGAGCCATTGACAAAGTGCTCAATACACTCAATTAGGACCAAAATAGGCTCATTACATCATCCTTTGGTTACCTACACCTTTCTAGTGACTAAAATGGATGAATTGATCAAAGTAAGACCTAATGAAGCTCAATACACTCAATTAGGACCAAAATAGGCTCATTACATCATCCTTTGGTTATCTACAACATCCTAGTGACTAAAATGGAGCCATTGACCAAAGTAAGACCTAATGAAGCTCAATACACTCAATTAGGAACAAAATAGGCTCATTACATCATCCTTTGGTTATCTACAATATCCTAGTGACTAAAATGGAGCCATTGACCAAAGTAAGAGAAATGAAGGTCAATACACTCAATTAGGATCAAAATAGGCTCATTATATCATCCTTTGGTTATCTACAACATCCTAGTGACTAAAATGGAGCCATTGACCAAAGTAAGACGAAATGAAGATCAATACACTCAATTAAGACCAAAATAGGCTCATTACATCATCCTTGGGTTATCTACAACATCCTAGTGACTAAAATGGAGCCATTGTCCAAAGTAAGACCAAATGAAGCTCAATACACTCAATTAGGACCAAAATAGGCTCATTACATCATCCTTTGGTTACCTACAATTTTCTAGTGACTAAAAGGATGAATTGACCAAAGTAAGACCAGCTCAATACATTCAATTAGGCCAAAAAGGCTCATTACATCATCCTTTGGTTACAACACTAGTGACTAAAATGGAGATTGACCAAAGTAAGACCAAATGAAGCTGAATACACTGAATCAAAATAGGCTCATCATCCTTTGGTTATCTACAACATCCTAGTGACTAAAATGGAGCCATTGACCAAAGTAAGACGAAATGAAGATCAAACACTCAATTAGGACCAAAATAGGCTCATTACATCATCCTTGGTTATCTACAACATCCTAGTGACTAAAATGGAGCCATTGACCAAAGTAAACCAAATGAAGCTCAATACACTCAATTAGGACCAAATAGGCTCATTACATCATCCTTTGGTTACCTACACCTTTCTAGTGACTAAAATGGATGAATTGATCAAAGTAAGACCTAATGAAGCTCAATACACTCAATTAGGACCAAAATAGGCTCATTACATCATCCTTTGGTTATCTACAACATCCTAGTGACTAAAATGGAGCCATTGACCAAAGTAAGACCTAATGAAGCTCAATACACTCAATTAGGACCAAAATAGGCTCATTACATCATCCTTTGGTTATCTACAACATCTAGTGATAAAATGGAGCCATTGACCAAAGTAAGACCTAATGAAGCTCAATACACTCAATTAGGACCAAAATAGGCTCATTACATCATCCTTTGGTTATCTACAACATCCTAGTGACTAAAATGGAGCCATTGACCAAAGTAAGTAATGAAGCTCAATACACTCAATTAGGAACAAATAGGCTCATTACATCATCCTTTGGTTATCTACAACATCCTAGTGACTAAAATGGAGACATTGACCAAAGTAAGACGAATGAAGGTCAATACACTCAATTAGGATCAAATAGGCTCATTATATCATCCTTGGTTATCTACACATCCTAGTGACTAAAATGGAGCCATTGACCAAAGTAAGACGAAATGAAGCTCATACACTCAATTAGGACAAAATAGGCTCATTACATCATCCTTTGGTTACCTACACCCTAGTGACTAAAATGGAGCCATTGACCAAAGTAAGACGAAATGAAGCTCAATACACTCAATTAGGACCAAAATAGGCTCATTACATCATCCTTTGGTTATCTACAACATCCTAGTGACTAAAATGGATGATTGACCAAAGTAAGAAATGAAGCTCAATACACTCAATTAGGACCAAATAGGCTCATTACATCATCCTTTGGTTATCTACACATCCTAGTGACTAAAATGGAGAATTGACCAAAGTAAGACCTAATGAAGCTCAATACACTCAATTAGGACCAAAATAGGCTCATTACATCATCCTTTGGTTATCTACAACATCCTAGTGACTAAAATGAGCCATTGACCAAAGTAAGACCTAATGAAGCTCAATACACTCAATTAGGACAAAATACATCATCCTTTGGTTATCTACAACATCCTAGTGACTAAAATGGAGCCATTGACCAAAGTAAGACCAAATGAAGCTCAATACACTAAAATAGGCTCATTACATCTTTGGCCTAGTGACTAAAATTTGACAAAGTAAGACGAAATGAAGTCAATACACTCAATTAGGACAAATAGGCTCATTACATCATCCTTTGGCGTGACCATTGACCAAAGTAAGAAGCTCAATACACTTAATTAGGACCAAAATAGGCTCATTACATCATCCTTTGGTTACCTACACCTAGTGACTAAATGGATGAATTGATCAAAGTAAGACCTAATGAAGCTCAATACACTCAATTCAAAATAGGCTCATTACATCATCCTTTGGTTATCTACAACATCCTAGTGACTAAAATGGAGCCATTGACCAAAGTAAGAGAAAATGAAGGTCAATACACTCAATTAGGATCAAAATAGGCTCATTTCATCATCCTTTTTATCTACAACCCTAGTGACTAAAATGGAGCCATTGACCAAAGTAAGACCAAATGAAGCTCAATACACTCAATTAGGACCAAAATAGGCTCATTACATCATCCTTTGGTTACCTACACCTTTCTAGTGACTAAAATGGATGAATTGATCAAAGTAAGACCTAATGAAGCTCAATACACTCAATTAGGACCAAAATAGGCTCATTACATCATCCTTTGGTTATCTACAACATCCTAGTGATTAAAATGGAGCCATTGACCAAAGTAAGACCTAATGAGCTCAATACACTCAATTAGGACCAAAATAGGCTCATTACATCATCCTTTGGTTATCTACAACATCCTAGTGACTAAATGGAGCCATTGACCAAAGTAAGACCTAATGAAGCTCAATACACTCAATTAGGACCAAAATAGGCTCATTACATCATCCTTTGGTTATCTACAACATCCTAGTGACTAAAATGGAGCCATTGACCAAAGTAAGACCTAATGAAGCTCAAATACACTCAATTAGGACAAAATAGGCTCATTACATCATCCTTTGGTTATCTACAACATCCTAGTGACTAAAATGGAGACATTGACCAAAGTAAGACGAAATGAAGGTCAATACACTCAATTAGGATCAAAATAGGCTCATTATTCATCCTTTGGTTATCTACAACATCCTAGTGACTAAAATGGAGCCATTGACCAAAGTAAGACGAAATGAAGCTCAGTACACTCAATTAGGACAAAATAGGCTCATTACATCATCCTTTGGTTATCTACAACATGCTAGTGACTAAAATGGAGCCATTGACCAAAGTAAGAGAAAATGAAGGTCAATACACTCAATTAGGATCAAAATAGGCTCATTCTATCATCCTTTGGTTATATCTACAACATCCTAGTGGCTAAAATGGAGCCATTGACCAAAGTAAGCCCAAATGAAGCTCAATACACTCAATTAGGCCCAAAATAGGCTCATTACATCATCCTTTGGTTACCTACACCTTTCTAGTGACTAAAATGGATAAATTGATCAAAGTATGACCTAATGAAGCTCAATACACTCAATTAGGACCAAAATAGGCTCGTTACATCATCCTTTGGTTATCTACAACATCCTAGTGATTAAAATGGATTGACCAAAGTAAGACCTAATGAAGCTCAATACACTCAATTAGGACCAAAATAGGCTCATTACATCATCCTTTGGTTATCTACAACATCGTAGTGATTAAAATGGAGCCATTGACCAAAGTAAGACCTAATGAAGCTCAATACACTCAATTTGGACCAAAATAGGCTAATTACACCATCCTTTGGTTATCTACAACATCCTAGTGACTAAAATGGATGAATTGATCAAAGTAAGACCTAATGAAGCTCAATACACTCAATTAGGACCAAAATAGGCTCATTACATCATCCTTTGGTTATCTACAACATCCTAATGACTAAAATGCAGCCATTGACCAAAGTAAGACCTAATGAAACTCAATGCACTTAATTTGGAACAAAATGGGCTTATTACATCATCCTTTGGTTATCTACAACATCCTAGTGACTAAAATGGAGCCATTGACCATAGTAAGACCAAATGAAGCTCAATAAGGTGAATAAGGACCAAAATAGGCTCATTACATCATCCTTTGGTTATCTACACCATCCTAGTGACTAAAATGGAGCCATTGAGCAAAGTAAGACGAAATGAATCAATACACTCAATTAGGACAGAAATAGGCTCATTACATCAACCTTTGGTTATCTACAACATCCTCGTGACTAAAATGGAGCCATTGACCAAAGTAAGACCAAATAAAGCTCAATACACTTATTAGGACCAAAATAGGCTCATTACATTATCCTTTGGTTACCTACACCTTTGTAGTGACTAAGATGGATGAATTGATCAAAGTAAGACCTAATGAAGCTCAATACACTCAATTAGGACCAAAATAGGCTCATTACATCATCCTTTGGTTATCTACAACATCCTAGTGACTAAAATGGAGCCATTGACCAAAGTAAGACCTAATGAAGCTCAATACATTCAATTAGGAACAAAATAGGCTCATTACATCATCCTTTGGTTATCTACAACATCCTAGTGACTAAAATGGAGCCATTGACCAAAGTAAGAGAAAATGAAGGTCAATACACTCAATTAGGATCAAATAGGCTCATTCTATCATCCTTTGGTTATATCTACAACATCCTAGTGGCTAAAATGAGCCATTGACCAAAGTAAGCCCAAATGAAGCTCAATACACTCAATTAGGCCAAAAATAGGCTCATTACATCNTGTTGTAGATAACCAAAGGATGATGTAATGAGCCTTTTTGGTCCTAATTGAGTGTATTGAGCTTCATTTGGTCTTACTTGGCAATGGCTCCATTTTAGTCACTAGGAAGGTTTAGATAAACAAAGGATGATGTAATGAGCCTATTTGGTCCTAATTGAGTGTATTGAGCTTCATTTGGTCTTACTTTGGTCAATGGCTCCATTTTAGTCACTAGGATGTTGTAGATAACCAAAGGATGATGTAATGAGCCTATTTTGGTCCTAATTGAGTGTATTGAGCTTCATTTGGTCTTACTTTGGTCAATGGCTCCATTTTAGTCACTAGGAAGGTTTAGATAAACAAAGGATGATGTAATGAGCCTATTTTGGTCCTAATTGAGTTTATTGAGCTTCATTTGGTCTTACTTTGGTCAATGGCCATTTTAGTCACTAGGATGTTGTAGATAACCAAAGGATGATGTAATGAGCCTATTTTGTCCTAATTGAGTGTATTGAGCTTCATTTGTCTTACTTTGGTCAATGGCTCCATTTTAGTCACTAGGATGTTGTAGATAACCAAAGGATGATGTAATGAGCCTATTTTGGTCCTAATTGAGTGTATTGAGCTTCATTTGGTCTTACTCTGGCAATGGCTCCATTTCAGTCACTAGGAAGGTTTAGATAACAAAGGATGATGTAATGAGCCTATTTGGTCCTAATTGAGTGTATTGAGCTTCATTTGGTCTTACTTTGGTCAATGGCTCCATTTTAGTCACTAGGATGTTGTAGATAACCAAAGGATGATGTAATGAGCCTATTTTGGTCCTAATTGAGTGTATTGAGCTTCATTTGGTCTACTTTGGTCAATGGCTCCATTTTAGTCACTAGGAAGGTTGATAAACAAAGGATGATGTAATGAGCCTATTTTGGTCCTAATTGAGTTATTGAGCTTCATTTGGTCTTACTTGGTCAATGGCTCCATTTTAGTCACTAGGATGTTTAGATAACAAAGGATGATGTAATGAGCCTATTCCTAATTGAGTGTATTGAGCTTCATTTGTCTTACTTTGGTCAATGGCTCCATTTTAGTCACTAGGATGTTGTAGATAACCAAAGGATGATGTAATGAGCCTATTTTGGTCCTAATTGAGTGTATTGAGCTTCATTTGGTCTTACTTGGTCAATGGCTCCATTTTAGTCACTAGGAAGGTTTAGATAAACAAAGGATGATGTAATGAGCCTATTTTGGTCCTAATTGAGTGTATTGAGCTTCATTTGGTCTTACTTGGTCAATGGCTCCATTTTAGTCACTAGGAAGGTTAGATAAACAAAGGATGATGTAATGAGCCTATTTGGTCCTAATTGAGTGTATTGAGCTTCATTTGTTCTTACTTTGGTCAATGGCTCCATTTTAGTCACTAGGATGTTGTAGATAACCAAAGGATGATGTAATGAGCCTATTTTGGTCTAATTGAGTGTATTGAGCTTCATTTGGTCATACTTTGGTCAATGGCTCCATTTTAGTCACTAGGAAGGTTTAGATAAACCAAGGATGATGTAATGAGCCTATTTTGGTCCTAATTGAGTTTATTGAGCTTCATTTCGTCTTACTTTGGTCAATGGCTCCATTTTAGTCACTAGGATGTTGTAGATAACCAAAGGATGATGTAACGAGCCTATTTTGGTCCTAATTGAGTGTATTGAGCTTCATTTGGTCTTACTTTGGTCAATGGCTCCATTTTAGTCACTAGGATGTTGTAGATAACCAAAGGATGATGTAATGAGCCTATTTTGATCCTAATTGAGTGTATTGAGCTTCATTTCGTCTTACTTTGGTCAATGGCTCCATTTTAGTCACTAGGATGTTGTAGATAACCAAAGGATGATGTACTGAGCCTATTTTGGTGCTAATTGAGTGTATTGAGCTTCATTTGGTCATACTTTGGTCAATGGCTCCATTTTAGTCACTAGGAAGGTTTAGATAAACCAAGGATGATGTAATGAGCCTATTTTGGTCCTAATTGAGTTTATTGAGCTTCATTTGGTCTTACTTTGGTCAATGGCTCCATTTTAGTCACTAGGAAGGTTTAGATAAACAAAGGATGATGTAATGAGCCTATTTTGGTCCTAATTGAGTGTATTGAGCTTCATTTGGTCATACTTTGGTCAACGGCTCCATTTTAGTCACTAGGAAGGTTTAGATAAACAAAGGATGATGTAATGAGCCTATTTTGGTCCTAATTGAGTTTATTGAGCTTCATTTGGTCTTACTTTGGTCAATGGCTCCATTTTAGTCACTAGGATGTTTGTAGATAACCAAAGGAATGATGTAATGAGCCTATTTTGATCCTAATTGAGTGTATTGAGCTTCATTTCGTCTTACTTTGGTCAATGGCTCCATTTTAGTCACTAGGATGTTGTAGATAACCAAGGATGATGTATGAGCCTATTTTGGTCTAATTGAGTGTATTGAGCTTCATTTGGTCATTACTTGGTCAATGGCTCCATTTTAGTCACTAGGAAGGTTTAGATAAACCAAGGATGATGTAATGAGCCTATTTTGTCCTAATTGAGTTTATTGAGCTTCATTTGTCTTACTTTGTCAATGGCTCATTTTAGTCACTAGGATTGTAGATAAAAAGATATAATGAGCTATTTGGTCAAGATATTATAGGTCAACGGTCAGCTCCATTTTAGTCACTAGGAAGGTTTAGATAAACAAAGGATGATGTAATGAGCCTATTTTGTCCTAATTGAGTTTATTGAGCTTCATTGGTCTTAACTTTGGTCAATGCTCCATTTTAGTCACTAGGATGTTGTAGATAACCAAAGGATGATGTAATGAGCCTATTTTGATCCTAATTGAGTGTATTGAGCTTCATTTCGTCTTACTTTGGTCAATGGCTCCATTTTAGTCACTAGGATGTTGTAGATAACCAAAGGATGATGTACTGAGCCTATTTTGGTGCTAATTGAGTGTATTGAGCTTCATTTGGTCATACTTTGGTCAATGGCTCCATTTTAGTCACTAGGAAGGTTTAGATAAACCAAAGGATGAATGTAATGAGCCTATTTTGGTCCTAATTGAGTTTTATTGAGCTTCATTTGGTCTTACTTTGGTCAATGGCTCCATTTTAGTCACTAGGAAGGTTTAGATAAACAAAGGATGATGTAATGAGCCTATTTTGGTCCTAATTGAGTGTATTGAGCTTCATTTGTCATACTTTGGTCAATGGCTCCATTTTAGTCTCTAGGAAGGTTTAGATAAATAAAGGATGATGTAATGAGCCTATTTTTGGTCCTAATTGAGTTTTGAGCTTATTTGGTCTTACTTTGGTCAATGGCTCCATTTTAGTCACTAGGAAGGTTTAGATAAAGAAAGGATGATGTAATGAGCCTATTGTGGTCCTAATAGAGTGTATTGAGCTTCATTTGTCTTACTTTGGTCAATTCTCCATTTTAGTCACTAGGATGTTGTAGATAAAAAGGATGATGTATGAGCTATTTTGTCTAATTGAGTTATTGAGCTTCATTTGGTCTTACTTTGGTCAATGGCTCCATTTTAGTCACTAGGAAGGTTTAGATAAACCAAAGGATGATGTAATGAGCCTATTTTGGTCCTAATTGAGTTTATTGAGCTTCATTTGGTCTTACTTTGGTCAATGGCTCCATTTTAGTCACTAGGATGTTGTAGATAACCAAAGGATGATGTAATGAGCCTATTTTGGTCCTAATGAGTGTATTGAGCTTCATTTGGTCTACTTTGGTCAAGGCTATTTTAGTCACTAGGAAGTTTAGATAAAAAGGATGATGTAATGAGCCTATTTTGTCTAATTGTATTGAGCTTCATTTGTCTTACTTTGGTCAATGGCTCCATTTTAGTCACTAGGAAGGTTTAGATAAACAAAGGATGATGTAATGAGCCTATTTTGGTCCTAATTGAGTGTATTGAGCTTCATTTGGTCTTACTTTGGTCAATGGCTCCATTTTAGTCACTAGGAAGGTTTAGATAAACAAAGGATGATGTAATGAGCCTATTTTGGTCCTAATTGAGTTTATTGAGCTTCATTTGGTCTTACTTTGGTCAATGGCTCCATTTTAGTCACTAGGATGTTGTAGATAACCAAAGGATGATGTAATGAGCCTATTTTGATCCTAATTGAGTGTATTGAGCTTCATTTCGTCTTACTTTGGTCAATGGCTCCATTTTAGTCACTAGGATGTTGTAGATAACCAAAAGGATGATGTAATGAGCCTATTTTGTCCTAATTGAGTGTATTGAGCTTCATTTGGTCTTACTTTGGTCAATGGCTCCATTTTAGTCACTAGGATGTTGTAGATAACCAAAGGATGATGTAATGAGCCTATTTTGGTCCTAATTGAGTGTATTGAGCTTCATTTGGTCATACTTTGGTCAATGGCTCCATTTTAGTCACTAGGAAGTTTAGATAAACAAAGGATGATGTAATGAGCCTATTTTGGTCCTAATTGAGTTTATTGAGCTTCATTTGGTCTTACTTTGGTCAATGGCTCCATTTTAGTCACTAGGATGTTGTAGATAACCAAAGGATGATGTAATGAGCCTATTTTGATCCTAATTGAGTGTATTGAGCTTCATTTCGTCTTACTTTGGTCAATGGCTCCATTTTAGTCACTAGGATGTTGTAGATAACCAAAGGATGATGTAATGAGCCTATTTTGGTGCTAATTGAGTGTATTGAGCTTCATTTGGTCATACTTTGGTCAATGGCTCCATTTTAGTCACTAGGAAGGTTTAGATAAACCAAGGATGATGTAATGAGCCTATTTTGGTCCTAATTGAGTTTATTGAGCTTCATTTGGTCTTACTTTGGTCAATGGCTCCATTTTAGTCACTAGGATGGTTGTAGATAACAAAGGATGATGTAATGAGCCTATTTTGGTCCTAATTGAGTGTATTGAGCTTCATTTGGTCTTACTTTGGTCAATGGCTCCATTTTAGTCACTAGGATGTTTAGATAACCAAAGGATGATGTAATGAGCCTATTTTGATCCTAATTGAGTGTATTGAGCTTCATTTCGTCTTACTTTGGTCAATGGCTCCATTTTAGTCACTAGGATGTTGTAGATAACCAAAGGATGATGTAATGAGCCTATTTTGATCCTAATTGAGTGTTATTGAGCTTCATTTGGTCTTACTTTGGTCAATGGCTCCATTTTAAGTCACTAGGATGTTTGTAGATAACAAAGGATGATGTAATGAGCCTATTTTGGTCCTAATTGAGTGTATTGAGCTTCATTTGGTCATTACTTGGTCAATGGCTCCATTTTAGTCACTAGGATGTTGTAGATAACCAAAGGATGATGTAATGAGCCTATTTTGGTCCTAATTGAGTGTATTGAGCTTCATTTGGTCTTACTTTGGTCAATGGCTCCATTTTAGTCACTAGGAAGGTTTAGATAACCAAAGGATGATGTAATGAGCCTATTTTGGTCCTAATTGAGTGTATTGAGCTTCATTTGGTCATACTTTGGTCAATGGCTCCATTTTAGTCACTAGGAAGGTTTAGATAAACAAAAGGATGATGTAATGAGCCTATTTTGGTCCTAATTGAGTGTATTGAGCTTCATTTGGTCTTACTTTGGTCAATGGCTCCATTTTAGTCACTAGGAAGGTTTAGATAAACAAAGGATGATGTAATGAGCCTATTTTGGTCCTAATTGAGTGTATTGAGCTTCATTTGGTCTTACTTTGGTCAATGGCTCCATTTTAGTCACTAGGAAGGTTTAGATAACAAAGGATGATGTAATGAGCCTATTTTGGTCCTAATTGAGTTTATTGAGCTTCATTTGGTCTTACTTTGGTCAATGGCTCCATTTTAGTCACTAGGATGTTGTAGATAACCAAAGGATGATGTAATGAGCCTATTTTGGTCCTAATTGAGTGTATTGAGCTTCATTTCGTCTTACTTTGGTCAATGGCTCCATTTTAGTCACTAGGATGTTGTAGATAACCAAAGGATGATGTAATGAGCCTATTTTGGTCCTAATTGAGTGTATTGAGCTTCATTTGGTCTTACTTTGGTCAATGGCTCCATTTTAGTCACTAGGATGTTGTAGATAACCAAAGGATGATGTAATGAGCCTATTTTGGTCCTAATTGAGTGTATTGAGCTTCATTTGGTCTTACTTTGGTCAATGGCTCCATTTTAGTCACTAGGATGTTGTAGATAACCAAAGGATGATGTAATGAGCCTATTTTGGTCCTAATTGAGTGTATTTGAGCTTCATTTGTCATACTTTGGTCAATGGCTCCATTTTAGTCACTAGGAAGGTTTAGATAAACAAAGGATGATGTAATGAGCCTATTTTGGTCCTAATTGAGTTTATTGAGCTTCATTTGGTCTTACTTTGGTCAATGGCTCCATTTTAGTCACTAGGATGTTGTAGATAACCAAAGGATGATGTAATGAGCCTATTTTGGTCCTAATTGAGTGTATTGAGCTTCATTTCGTCTTACTTTGGTCAATGGCTCCATTTTAGTCACTAGGATGTTGTAGATAACCAAAGGATGATGTACTGAGCCTATTTTGGTGCTAATTGAGTGTATTGAGCTTCATTTGGTCATACTTTGGTCAATGGCTCCATTTTAGTCACTAGGAAGGTTTAGATAAACCAAGGATGATGTAATGAGCCTATTTTGGTCCTAATTGAGTTTATTGAGCTTCATTTGGTCTTACTTTGGTCAATGGCTCCATTTTAGTCACTAGGAAGGTTTAGATAAACAAAGGATGATGTAATGAGCCTATTTGGTCCTAATTGAGTGTATTGAGCTTCATTTGTCATACTTTGGTCAATGGCTCCATTTTAGTCACTAGGAAGGTTTAGATAAACAAAGGATGATGTAATGAGCCTATTTTGGTCCTAATTGAGTGTATTGAGCTTCATTTGGTCTTACTTTGGTCAATGGCTCCATTTTAGTCACTAGGAAGGTTTAGATAAACAAAGGATGATGTAATGAGCCTATTTTGGTCCTAATTGAGTTATTGAGCTTCATTTGTCTTACTTTGGTCAATGGCTCCATTTTAGTCACTAGGAAGGTTTAGATAAAAAAGGATGATGTAATGAGCCTATTTTGGTCCTAATTGAGTTATTGAGCTTCATTTGGTCTTACTTTGGTCAATGGCTCCATTTTAGTCACTAGGAATGTTTAGATAAACAAAGGATGATGTAATGAGCCTATTTGGTCCTAATTGAGTTTATTGAGCTTCATTTGGTCTTACTTTGGTCAATGGCTCCATTTTAGTCACTAGGATGTTGTAGATAACCAAAGGATGATGTAATGAGCCTATTTTGATCCTAATTGAGTGTATTGAGCTTCATTTCGTCTTACTTTGGTCAATGGCTCCATTTTAGTCACTAGGATGTTGTAGATAACCAAAGGATGATGTAATGAGCCTATTTTGGTCCTAATTGAGTGTATTGAGCTTCATTTGGTCATACTTTGGTCAATGGCTCCATTTTAGTCACTAGGATGTTGTAGATAACCAAAGGATGATGTAATGAGCCTATTGTGGTCCTAATTGAGTGTATTGAGCTTCATTTGGTCTTACTTTGGTCAATGGCTCCATTTTAGTCACTAGGATGTTGTAGATAACCAAAGGATGATGTAATGAGCCTATTTTGGTCCTAAATTGAGTGTATTGAGCTTCATTTGGTCATACTTTTGTCAACGGCTCCATTTTAGTCACTAGGAAGGTTTAGATAAACAAAGGATGATGTAATGAGCCTATTTTGGTCCTAATTGAGTTTATTGAGCTTCATTTGGTCTTACTTTGGTCAATGGCTCCATTTTAGTCACTAGGATGTTGTAGATAACCAAAGGATGATGTAATGAGCCTATTTTGATCCTAATTGAGTGTATTGAGCTTCATTTCGTCTTACTTTGGTCAATGGCTCCATTTTAGTCACTAGGATGTTGTAGATAACCAAAGGATGATGTACTGAGCCTATTTGGTGCTAATTGAGTGTATTGAGCTTCATTTGGTCATACTTTGGTCAATGGCTCCATTTTAGTCACTAGGAAGGTTTAGATAAACAAGGATGATGTAATGAGCCTATTTTTGGTCCTAATTGAGTTATTGAGCTTCATTTGGTCTTACTTTGGTCAATGGCTCCATTTTAGTCACTAGGAAGGTTTAGATAAACAAAGGATGATGTAATGAGCCTATTTTTGTCCTAATTGAGTGTATTGAGCTTCATTTGTCTTACTTTGGTCAATGGCTCCATTTTAGTCACTAGGAAGGTTTAGATAAAAAAGGATGATGTAATGAGCCTATTTTGTCCTAATTGAGTTTATATTTGTCTTATTTGGTCAATGGCTCCATTTTAGTCACTAGGAGGTTTAGATAAAAAAGGATGATGTAATGAGCCTATTGGTCTAATTGAGTGTATTGAGCTTCATTTGGTCTTACTTTGGTCAATGGCTCATTTTAGTCACTAGGAAGGTTTAGATAAACAAAGGATGATGTAATGAGCCTATTTGGTCCTAATTGAGTTTATTGAGCTTCATTTGGTCTTACTTTGGTCATGGCTCCATTTTAGTCACTAGGAGGTTTAGATAAACAAAGGATGATGTAATGAGCCTATTTTGGTCCTAATTGAGTTTATTGAGCTTCATTTTGGTCTTACTTTGGTCAATGGCTCCATTTTAGTCACTAGGATGTTGTAGATAACCAAAGGATGATGTAATGAGCCTATTTTGATCCTAATTGAGTGTATTGAGCTTCATTTCGTCTTACTTTGGTCAATGGCTCCATTTTAGTCACTAGGATGTTGTAGATAACCAAAGGATGATGTATGAGCCTATTTTGGTCCTAATTGAGTGTATTGAGCTTCATTTGGTCATACTTTGGTCAATGGCTCCATTTTAGTCACTAGGAAGGTTTAGATAAACCAAAGGATGATGTAATGAGCCTATTTTGGTCCTAATTGAGTTTATTGAGCTTCATTTGGTCTTACTTTGGTCAATGGCTCCATTTTAGTCACTAGGAAGGTTTTAGATAAACAAAGGATGATGTTAATGAGCCTATTTTGGTCCTAATTGAGTGTATTGAGCTTCATTTGGTCATACTTTGGTCAACGGCTCCATTTTAGTCACTAGGAAGGTTTAGATAAACAAAGGATGATGTAATGAGCCTATTTTGGTCCTAATTGAGTTTATTGAGCTTCATTTGGTCTTACTTTGGTCAATGGCTCCATTTTAGTCACTAGGATGTTGTAGATAACCAAAGGATGATGTAATGAGCCTATTTTGATCCTAATTGAGTGTATTGAGCTTCATTTCGTCTTACTTTGGTCAATGGCTCCATTTTAGTCACTAGGATGTTGTAGATAACCAAAGGATGATGTACTGAGCCTATTTTGGTGCTAATTGAGTGTATTGAGCTTCATTTGGTCATACTTTGGTCAATGGCTCCATTTTAGTCACTAGGAAGGTTTAGATAAACCAAGGATGATGTAATGAGCCTATTTTGGTCCTAATTGAGTTTATTGAGCTTCATTTGTCTTACTTTGGTCAATGGCTCCATTTTAGTCACTAGGAAGGTTTAGATAAACAAAGGATGATGTAATGAGCCTATTTTGGTCCTAATTGAGTGTATTGAGCTTCATTTTGTCTTACTTTGGTCAATGGCTCCATTTTAGTCTCTAGGAAGGTTAGATAAATAAAGGATGATGTAATGAGCCTATTTTGGTCCTTAATTGAGTTTTTATTTGTCTTAATTTGGTCAATGGCTCCATTTTGTCACTAGGAAGGTTTAGATAAAGAAAGGATGATGTAATGAGCCTATTTGGATCCTAATTGAGTTGTAAAATTGAGCTTCATTTGGGTCTTACTTTGGTCAATGGCTCCATTTTAGTCACTAGGATGTTGTAGATAACAAAGGATGATGTAATGAGCCTATTTTGGTCCTAATTGAGTGTATTGAGCTTCATTTGGTCTTACTTTGGTCAATGGCTCCATTTTAGTCACTAGGAATGTTGTAGATAACCAAAGGATGATGTAATGAGCCTATTTTGGTCCTAATTGAGTGTATTGAGCTTCATTTGGTCTTACTTTGGTCAATGGCTCCATTTTAGTCACTAGGATGTTGTAGATAACCAAAGGATGATGTAATGAGCCTATTTTGGTCCTAATTGGAGTGTAATTGAGCTTCATTTGGTCATTACTTTGGGTCAATGTGCTCCATTTTAGTCCACGTAGGATGTTGTTAGATAAACCAAAGGATGATGTAATGAGCCTATTTTGGTCCTAATTGAGTGTATTGAGCTTCATTTGGTCATACTTTGGTCAATGGCCTCCATTTTAGTCACTAGGAAGTTGTAGATAAACAAAGGATGATGTAATGAGCCTATTTTGGTCCTATTGAGTTTATTGAGCTTCATTTGGTCTTACTTTGGTCAATGGCTCCATTTTAGTCACTAGGATGTTGTAGATAACCAAAGGATGATGTAATGAGCCTATTTTGGTCCTAATTGAGTGTATTGAGCTTCATTTGGTCTTACTTTGGTCAATGGCTCCATTTTAGTCACTAGGAAGTTTAGATAACAAAGGATGATGTAATGAGCCTATTTTGTCCTAATTGAGTGTATTGAGCTTCATTTCGTCTTACTTTGGTCAATGGCTCCATTTTAGTCACTAGGATGTTGTAGATAACCAAAGGATGATGTACTGAGCCTATTTTGGTGCTAATTGAGTGTATTGAGCTTCATTTGGTCATACTTTGGTCAATGGCTCCATTTAGTCACTAGGAAGGTTTAGATAAACAAAGGATGATGTAATGAGCCTATTTTGGTCCTAATTGAGTTTATTGAGCTTCATTTGGTCTTACTTTGGTCAATGGCTCCATTTTAGTCACTAGGAATGTTTAGATAACAAAGGATGATGTAATGAGCCTATTTTGGTCCTAATTGAGTGTATTGAGCTTCATTTGGTCTTACTTTGGTCAATGGCTCCATTTTAGTCACTAGGATGTTGTAGATAACCAAAGGATGATGTAATGAGCCTATTTTGATCCTAATTGAGTGTATTGAGCTTCATTTCGTCTTACTTTGGTCAATGGCTCCATTTTAGTCACTAGGATGTTGTAGATAACCAAAGGATGATGTAACTGAGCCTATTTTGGTGCTAATTGAGTGTATTGAGCTTCATTTGGTCATACTTTGGTCAATGGCTCCATTTTAGTCACTAGGAAGGTTTAGATAAACCAAGGATGATGTAATGAGCCTATTTTGGTCCTAATTGAGTTATTGAGCTTCATTTGGTCTTACTTTGGTCAATGGCTCCATTTTAGTCACTAAGGTTTAGATAACAAAGGATGATGTAATGAGCCTATTTTGGTCCTAATTGAGTGTATTGAGCTTCATTT
>RYYW01000096.1:84690-100388 GCA_013621005.1 Aeschynomene evenia | reverse complement strand
AATGAAGCTCAATACACTCAATTAGGACCAAATAGGCACATTACATCATCCTTTGTTTATCTAAACCTTCCTAGTGACTAAAATGGAGCTTTGACCGGAGTAAGACCAATGAAGCTCAATACACTCAATTAGCACCAAAATAGGCTCATTACATCATCCTTTGGTTATCTACAACATCCTAGTGACTAAAATGGAGCCATTGACCAAAGTAAGACCAAATGAAGCTCAATACACTCAATTAGGACCAAAATAGGCTCATTACATCATCCTTTGGTTATCTACAACATCCTAGTGACTAAAATGGAGCCATTGACCAAAGTAAGACCAAATGAAGCTCAATACACAATTAGGACCAAAATAGGCTCATTACATCATCCTTTGGTTATCTACAACTTCCTAGTGACTAAAATGGAGCCATTGACCAAAGTAAGACCAAATGAAGCTCAATACACTCAATTAGACCAAAATAGGCTCATTACATCATCCTTTGTTTATCTAAACCTTCCTAGTGACTAAAATGGAGCCATTGACCAAGTAAGACAAAATGAAGCTCAATACACTCAATTTGCACCAAAATAGGCTCATTACATCATCCTTTGGTTATCTACAACATCCTAGTGACTAAAATGGACCCATTGACCAAAGTAAGACCAAATGAAGCTCAATACACTCAATTTGGACCAAAATAGGCTCATTACATCATCCTTTGTTATCTACAACATCTAGTGACTAAAATGGACCCATTGACCAAAGTAAAACCAAAAGCTCAATACACTCAATTAGGACCAAAATAGGCACATTACATCATCCTTTGTTTATCTAAACCTTCCTAGTGACTAAAATGGAGCCATTGACCAAGTAAGACCAAATGAAGCTCAATACACTTAATTAGGACCAAATAGGCTCATTACATCATCCTTTGGTTATCTACAACATCCTAGTGACTAAAATGGGCCATTGACCAAAGTAAGACCAAAGGAAGCTCAATACACTCAATTAGGACCAAAATAGGCATTACATCATCCTTTGTTTATCTAAACCTTCCTAGTGACTAAAATGGAGCCTTTTACCAAAGTAAGACCAAATGAAGCTCAATACACTTAATTAAGACCAAAATAGGCTCATTACATCATCCTTTGGTTATCTACAACATCCTAGTGACTAAAATGGAGCCATTGACCAAAGTAAGACCAAATGAAGCTCAATACACTCAATTAGACCAAATAGGCTCATTACATCATCCTTTGTTTATCTAAACCTTCCTAGTGACTAAAATGGAGCCTTTGACCAGAGTAGACCAAATGAAGCTCAATACACTCAATTAGCACCAAAATAGGCTCATTACATCATCCTTTGGTTATCTACAACATCTAGTGACTAAAATGGAGCCATTGATACAAGTAAGACCAAATGAAGCTCAATACACTTCAATTAGGACCAAAATAGCTCATTACATTATCCTTTGTTTATCTAAACCATCCTAGTGACTAAAATGGACCCATTGACCAAAGTAAGACCAAATGAAGCTCAATACACTCAATTAGGACCAAATAGGCACATTACATCATCCTTTGTTTATCTAAACCTTCCTAGTGACTAAAATGGAGCCTTTGACCAGAGTAAGACCAAATGAAGCTCAATACACTCAATTAGCACCAAAATAGGCTCATTACATCATCCTTTGGTTATCTACAACATCTTAGTGACTAAAATGGAGCCATTGACCAAGTAAGACCAAATGAAGCTCAAGACACTCAATTAGACCAAAATAGGCTCATTATATTATCCTTTGGTTATCTACAACATCTAGTGACTAAAATGACCATGACCAAAGTAAGACCAAATGAAGCTCAATACACATCAATTAGGACGACAATCGGCTCATTACATCATCCTTTTTTATCTAAACCTTCCTAGTGACTAAAATGGAGCATTGACCAAAGTAAGACCAAATGAAGCTCAATACACTTAATTAGGACCAAAATAGGCTCATTACATCATCCTTTTGGTTATCTACAACATCCTAGTGACTAAAATGGAGCATTGACCAAGTAAGACCAAATGAAGTTCAATACACTTAATTATGGACCAAAATAGGCCTCATTACATCATCCTTTGGTTATCTACAACATCCTAGTGACTAAAATGGAGCCATTGACAAAAGTAAGACCAAATGAAGCTCAATACCAGTCAATTAGACCAAATACGGCTCATTACATCATCCTTTGTTTATCTAACCTTCCTATGACTAAAATGGAGCCATTACAAAGTAAGACAAATGAAGCTTCAATACACTCAATTAGACCAAAATAGCTCATTACATCATCCTTTGGTTATCTACAACATCCTAGTGACTAAAATGGACCCATTGACCAAAGTAAGACAAATGAAGCTCAATACACTCAATTTGGACCAAAATAGGCTCATTACATCATCCTTTGGTTTATCCTAAATCCTAGTGATAAAATGGAGCCTTGACCAAGTAAACCAATGAACTCAATACACTCAATTGGACCAAATAGGCTCATTACATCATCCTTGTTTATCTAAACCTTCCTAGTGACTAAAATGGAGCCTTTGACCAGAGTAAGACCAATGAAGCTCAATACACTCAATTAGCACCAAAATAGCTCATTACATCATCCTTTGGTTATCTACAACAGCCTAGTGACTAAAATGGAGTCATTGACCAAAGTAAGACCAAATGAAGCTCAATACACTCAATTAGGACCAAAATAGGCTCATTATATCATCCTTTGGTTATCTACAACATCCTAGTGACTAAAATGGAGCCATTGACAAAAGTAAGACCAAATGAAGCTCAATACACTCAATTACGACCAAAATAGGCTCATTACATCATCCTTTGTTTATCTAAACCTTCCTAGTGACTAAAATGGAGCCATTGACCAGAGTAAGACATAATGAAGCTCAATACACTCAATTGCACCAAAATAGGCTCATTACATCATCCTTTGGTTATCTACAACATCCTAGTGACTAAAATGCACCCATTGACCAAAGTAAGACCAAATGAAGCTCAATACACTCAATTGGACCAAAATAGGCTCATTACATCATCCTTGTTTATCTAAACGTTCCTAGTGATAAAATGGAGCTTTTCCAGAGTAAGACCAAATGAAGCTCAATACACTCAATTAGCACCAAAATAGGCTCATTACATCATCCTTTGGTTATCTAAACATCTAGTGACTAAAATGGACCCATTGACCAAAGTAAACCACAGGAAGCTCAATACACTCAATTAGGACCAAAATAGGCACATACATCATCCTTTGTTATCTAAACTTCTAGTGACTAAAATGGAGCGTTGACCAATTAAGACCAATGAAGCTCAATACACTTAATTAGGACCAAAATAGGCTCATTACATCATCCTTTGGTTATCTACAACATCCTAGTGACTAAAATGGACCCATTGACCAAAGTAAGACCAAAGGAAGCTCAATACACTCAATTAGGACCAAAATAGGCACATTACATCATCCTTTGTTTATCTAAACCTTCCTAGTGACTAAAATGGAGCCTTTTACAAAAGTAAGACCAAATGAAGCTCAATACACTTAATTAAGACCAAAATAGGCTCATTACATCATCCTTTGGTTATCTACAACATCCTAGTGACTAAAATGGAGCCGTTGACCAAAGTAAGACCAAATGAAGCTCAATACACTCAATTAGGACCAAAATAGGCTCATTACATCATCCTTTGTTTATCTAAACCTTCCTAGTGACTAAAATGGAGCCTTTGACCAGAGTAGGACCAATGAAGCTCAATACACTCAATTAGCACCAAAATAGGCTCATTACATCATCCTTTGGTTATCTACAACATCCTAGTGACTAAAATGGAGCCATTGATTAAAGTAAGACCAAATGAAGCTCAATACACTCAATTAGGACCAAAATAGTCTCATTACATTATCCTTTGTTTATCTAAACCATCCTAGTGACTAAAATGGACCCATTGACCAAAGTAAGACCAAATGAAGCTCAATACACTCAATTAGGACCAAAATAGGCACATTACATCATCCTTTGTTTATCTAAACCTTCCTAGTGACTAAAATGGAGCCTTTGACCGGAGTAAGACCAAATGAAGCTCAATACACTCAATTAGCACCAAAATAGGCTCATTACATCATCCTTTGGTTATCTACAACATCTTAGTGACTAAAATGGAGCCATTGACCAAAGTAAGACCAAATGAAGCTCAAGACACTCAATTAGGACCAAAATAGGCTCATTATATTATCCTTTGGTTATCTACAACATCCTAGTGACTAAAATGGACCATTGACCAAAGTAAGACCAAATGAAGCTCAATACACACAATTAGGACCACAATCGGCTCATTACATCATCCTTGTTTTATCTAAACCTTCCTAGTGACTAAAATGGAGCCATTGACCAAAGTAAGACCAAATGAAGCTCAATACACTCAATTAGGACCAAAATAGGCTCATTACATCATCCTTTGGTTATCTACAACATCCTAGTGACTAAAATGGAGTCATTGACCAAGGTAAGACCAAATGAAGTTCAATACCATTAATTAGGACCAAAATAGGCTCATTACATCATCCTTTGGTTATCTACAACATCCTAGTGACTAAAATGGAGCCATTGACAAAAGTAAGACCAAATGAAGCTCAATACAGTCAATTACGACCAAAATAGGCTCATTACATCATCCTTTGTTTATCTAAACCTTCCTAGTGACTAAAATGGAGCCATTGACCAGAGTAAGACAAAATGAAGCTCAATACACTCAATTTGCACCAAAATAGGCTCATTACATCATCCTTTGGTTATCTACAACATCCTAGTGACTAAAATGCACCCATTGACCAAAGTAAGACCAAATGAAGCTCAATACACTCAATTTGGACCAAAATAGGCTCATTACATCATCCTTTGTTTATCTAAACGTTCCTAGTGAGTAAAATGGAGCCTTTGTCCAGAGTAAGACCAAATGAAGCTAAATACACTCAATTAGCACCAAAATAGGCTCATTACATCATCCTTTGTTTATCTAAACCTTCCTAGTGACTAAAATGGAGCCTTTGACCAGAGTAAGACCAAATGAAGCTCAATACACTCAATTAGCACCAAAATAGGCTCATTACATCATCCTTTGGTTATCTACAACAGCCTAGTGACTAAAATGGAGTCATTGACCAAAGTAAGACCAAATGAAGCTCAATACACTCAATTAGGACCAAAATAGGCTCATTATATCATCCTTTGGTTATCTACAACATCCTAGTGACTAAAATGGAGCCATTGACCAAAGTAAGACCAAATGAAGCTCAATACACTCAATTAGGACCACAATCGGCTCATTACATCATCCTTTGTTTATCTAAACCTTCCTAGTGACTAAAATGGAGCCATTAACCACAGTAAGACTAAATGAAGCTCAATACACTCAATTAGCACCAAAATAGGCTCATTACATCATCCTTTGGTTATCTACAACATCCTAGTGACTAAAATAGAGCCATTGACCAAGTAAGACCAAATGAAGCTCAATACACTAATTAGGACCAAAATAGGCTCATTACATCATCCTTTGGTTATCTACAACATCCTAGTGACTAAATGGAGCCATTGACAAAGTAAGACCAAATGAAGCTCAATACACTCAATTACGACCAAAATAGGCTCATTACATCATCCTTTGTTTATCTAAACCTTCCTAGTGACTAAAATGGAGCCATTGACCAGAGTAAGACAAATGAAGCTAAATACACTCCATTTGCACCAAAATAGGCTCATTACATCATCATTTGTTCATCTACAACATCCTAGTGACTAAAATGGAGCCATTGACCAAAGTAAGACCAAATGAAGCTCAATACACTCAATTTGACCAAAATAGGCTCATTACATCATCCTTTGTTTATCTAAACGTTCCTAGTGACTAAAATGGAGCCTTTGTCCAGAGTAAGACCAAATGAAGCTCAATACACTCAATTAGCACCAAAATAGGCTCATTACATCATCGTTTGGTTATCTACAACATCCTAGTGACTAAAATGAAACCATTGATTAAAGAAAGACCAAATGAAGCTCAATACACTCAATTAGGACCAAAATAGGCTCATTACATTATCCTTTGGTTATCTACAACATCCTAGTAACTAAAATGGACCCATTGACCAAAGTAAGACCAAATGAAGCTCAATACACTCAATTAGGACCAAAATAGGCACATTACATCATCCTTTGTTTATCTAAACCTTCCTAGTGACTAAAATGGAGCATTTGACCAGAGTAAGACCAAATGAAGCTCAATACACTCAATTAGCAACAAAATAGGCTCATTACATCATCCTTTGGTTATCTACAACAACCTAGTGACTAAAATGGAGCCATTGACCAAAGTAAGACCAAATGAAGCTCAATACACTCAATTAGGACCAAAATACGCTCATTATATCATCCTTTGGTTATCTACAACATCCTAGTGACTAAAATGGAGCATTGACCAAAGTAAGACCAAATGAAGCTCAATACACTCAATTTAGGACCACAATCGGCTCATTACATCATCCTTTGTTTATCTAAACCTTCCTAGTGACTAAAATGGAGCCATTAACCAAAGTAAGACCAAATGAAGCTCAATACACTTAATTAGGACCAAAATAGGCTCATTACATCATCCTTTGGTTATCTACAACATCCTAGTGACTAAAATGGAGCCATTAACCAAAGTAAGAACAAATGAAGCTCAATACACTTAATTAGGACCAAAATAGGCTCATTACATCATCCTTTGGTTATCTACAACATCCTAGTGACTAAAATGGAGCCATTGACAAAAGTAAGACCAAATGAAGCTCAATACACTCAATTACGACCAAAATAAGCTCATTACATCATCCTTTGTTTATCTAAACCTTCCTAGTGACTAAAATGGAGCCATTGACCAGAGTAAGACAAAATGAAGATAAATACACTCAATTTGCACCAAAATAGGCTCATTACATCATCCTTTGGTTATCTACAACATCCTAGTGACTAAAATGGAGCCATTGACCAAAGTAAGACCAAATGAAGCTCAATACACTCAATTTGGACCAAAATAGGCTCATTACATCATCCTTTGTTTATCTAAATGTTCCTAGTGACTCAAATGGAGCCTTTGTCCAGAGTAAGACCAAATGAAGCTCAATACACCCAATTAGCACCAAAATAGGCCCATTACATCATCGTTTGGTTATCTACAACATCCTAGTGACAAAAATTAAACTATTGATTAAAGAAAGACCAAATGAAGCTCAATACACTCAATTAGGACCAAAATAGGCTCATTACATTATCCTTTGTTTATCTAAACCTTCCTAGTGACTAAAATGGACCCATTGACCAAAGTAAGACCAAATGAAGCTCAATACACTCAATTAGGACCAAAATAGGCACATTATATCATCCTTTGTTTATCTAAACCTTCCTAGTGACTAAAATGGAGCCTTTGACCAGAGTAAGACCAAATGAAGCTCAATACACTCAATTAGCACCAAAATAGGCTCATTACATCATCCTTTGGTTATCTACAACATCCTAGTGACTAAAATGGAGCCATTGACCAAAGTAAGACCAAATGAAGCTCAATACACTCAATTAGCACCAAAATAGGCTCATTACATCATCCTTTGGTTATCTACAACATCCCTAGTGACTAAAATGTAGCCATTGATTAAAGTAAGACCAAATGAAGCTCAATACTCTCAATTAGGACCAAAATAGGCTAATTACATTATCCTTTGTTTATCTAAACCATCCTAGTGACTAAAATGGACCCATTGACCAAAGTAAGACCAAATGAAGCTCAATACACTCAATTAGGACCAAAATAGGCACATTAAATCATCCTTTGTTTATCTAAACCTTCCTAGTGACTAAAATGGAGCCTTTGACCAGAGTAAGACCAAATGAAGCTCAATACACTCAATTAGCACCAAAATAGGCTCATTACATCATCCTTTGGTTATCTACAACATCCTTGTGACTAAAATGGAGCCATTGATTAAAGTAAGACCAAATGAAGCTCAATACACTCAATTAGGACCAAAATAGGCTCATTACATTATCCTTTGTTTATCTAAACAATCCTAGTGACTAAAATGGACCCATTGACCAAAGTAAGACCAAATGAAGCTCAATACACTCAATTAGGACCAAAATAGGCACATTACATCATCCTTTGTTTATCTAAACCTTCCTAGTGATTAAAATGGAGCCTTTGACCGGAGTAAGACCAAATGAAGCTCAATACACTCAATTAGCACCAAAATAGGCTCATTACATCATCCTTTGGTTATCTACAACATCCTAGTGACTAAAATGGAGCCATTGACCAAAGTAAGACCAAATGAAGCTCAAGACACTCAATTAGGACCAAAATAGGCTCATTATATCATCCTTTGGTTATCTACAACATCCTAGTGACTAAAATGGACCATTGACCAAAGTAAGACCAAATGACGCTCAATACACACAATTAGGACCACAATCGGCTCATTACATCATCCTTTGTTTATCTAAACCTTCCTAGTGACTAAAATGGAGCCATTGACCAAAGTAAGACCAAATGAAGCTCAATACACTTAATTAGGACCAAAATAGGCTCATTACATCATCCTTTGGTTATCTACAACATCCTAGTGACTAAAATGGAGCCATTGACCAAAGTAAGACCAAATGAAGCTCAATACACTTAATTAGGACCAAAATAGGCTCATTACATCATCCTTTGGTTATCTACAACATCCTAGTGACTAAAATGGAGCCATTGACAAAAGTAAGACCAAATGAAGCTCAATACACTCAATTACGACAAAAATAGGCTCATTACATCATCCTTTGTTTATCTAAGCCTTCCTAGTGACTAAAATCGAGCCATTGACCAGAGTAAGACAAAATGAAGCTCAATACACTCAATTTGCACCAAAATAGGCTCATTACATCATCCTTTGGTATCTACAACATCCTAGTGACTAAAATGGACCCATTGAGCAAAGTAAGACCAAATGAAGCTCAATACACTCAATTTGGACCAAAATAGGCTCATTACATCATCCTTTGTTTATCTAAACGTTCCTAGTGACTAAAATGGAGCCTTTGTCCAGAGTAAGACCAAATGAAGCTCAATACACTCAATTAGCACCAAAATAGGCTCATTACATCATCGTTTGGTTATCTACAACATCCTAGTGACTAAAATGGAACCATTGACCAAAGTAAGACCAAATGAAGCTCAATACACTCAATTAGGACCAAAATAGGCTCATTACATTATCCTTTGTTTATCTAAACCTTCCTAGTGACTAAAATGGACCCATTGACCAAAGTAAGACCAAATGAAGCTCAATACATTCAATTAGGACCAAAATAGGCACATTGAAAGTGTATGTGTGCACGAGAAGGGGGGGGGGTTGAATCGTGCAAGTTTTGAAAATTACCTTTTAAAACTTTTACTTGGAAAGTTGTTTTTACTCAGAAGGTGGATTTAAGAGCTTGCAGCGGAAATAGCTTTCTGAGAAGATTAAGTTTCTGAGAACTTAGTCTTTCTAAGAAAGTTCCTATCTGAGTAGTCTTAAGAAAATGACTTTGAGTTATGATCTTTTAAACGCTTTCTGATTTTAATCGGTAATGTTTTCACAAGACCTCTTAGTTAAAACCGTGGTTGAGTTTTTTCTCAAAGCTTTATGCAATTAAAGAGTAAGAGAGAAAAGCTTAACACAAAGAGTTTTATACTGGTTCGGTTATAACCAACCTACTCCAGTCCTCAACCTTCAGTTGAGAGTTCTTAGATATTCTTTCTTAATGTGCCTTCTCAGACAACACTGCCTTTACCACGTAAGGACTTCCACCAATTCACAACCTGAAGTGGATTTCTTTGCCTCACACTAGAGGACTTCCTTGCCTTAAACAATTAAGGACTTTGAACTTTGCCTCAAACACTAGAGACTTCCTTGCCTTAAACAATTAAGGACTTTGAACTTTGCCTCAAACACTAGAGGACTTAAAACTGCCTTCACACAAAGAAGGACTTAGCGTTTTTCGAAGGTTTGTTTTGATCGAAAACAACTACCAAGACTAAGTTACAAACCTAGTTTTACACTTAGTAGACTTCTAGAATTAACTTACAAATGTAAGAATTTACACCAATTAAGAACAAGAAGATTTTGCAAAGTTAGAGAACAATTTCGTAAAAATTGTCTTTCTGAGAAAAGTTCTAAGTTTTCGCAAAATGATTTTCAATTCAAACAGAGTTTTGGCACGTTTAATCAAGAATTTTAGCGCAAGAATTTTCGTCAATTGCTCTGGAATTGAACTCATATATTATAGGCATCAAGAGCCGCGAAATTAGAGGCTTTCACTTGCTTATGTGGCTGTGTCCTTTCAGAAACGGCTCCCTGCTACAGTCAGCGCAAAATGAGGAACTTTTCAGAACTGCACAGTGCGCGTGTTCCCACTTCCTTGGCTAGTTGTAGCGAGCTTTTTGAGTCTGTTTGCACTTCCTTGAGTCCAGACACTTGGTTGCTTCTGAGTCCAACCTTCTAAGAGTTGTACGGACTTCTGAGGCTAACCTTCTGAGGGAAGACCCTTCTGAGAACTCCTAGTCGCGAGGTCTTCTGAGACCCTTCTGAGGCGACAGTGTTCTTTCCTCAGAAACATGTTTTCACCTTCTGCGCTTCTGAGATATCCTTTCTGATATCTTTGGCGCTATGATTTTATCAATTGATCTCGAGGTTACTTGATGTTTTGTCTTGGTCTTTGCTCATTGCATTGCAATAATTTATAGCTTTCTGAGACACTTAGCGCACATATTAGCAAAACCTTAAGTAAAATTTTATACTTATGGCTTACCTTGTTATCATTAAAACTTTCATGACTCTAAGAGAATTATGCTTAATTCTCTCAGAAGGGTTCTGGAGCTTACAACTAAAATGGAGCCATTTCACCAGAGTAAGACAAAATGAAGCTCAATACACTCAGTTTGCACCAAAATAGGCTCATTACATCATCCTTTGGTTATCTACAACATCTTAGTAACTAAAATGGACCCATTGACCAAAGTAAGACCAAATGAAGCTCAATACACTCAATTAGGACCAAAATAGGCTCATTACATTATCCTTTGTTTATCTAAACCTTCCTAGTGACTAAAATGGACCCATTGACCAAAGTAAGACGAAAATGAAGCTCAATACACTCAATTAGGACCAAATAGGCACATTACATCATCCTTTGTTTATCTAAACCTTTCCTAGTGACTAAAATGGAGCCTTTGACCAGAGTAAGACCAAATGAAGCTCAATAGACTCAATTAGCACCAAAATAGGCTCATTACATCATCTTTGGTTATCGACAACAGCCTAGTGACTAAAATGGAGCCATTGACCAAAGTAAGACCAAAATGAAGCTCAATACACTCAATTTGGACCAAAATAGGCTCATTATATCATCCTTTGGTTATCTACAACATCCTAGTGACTAAAATGGAGCCATTGACCAAAGTAAGACCAAATGAAGCTCAATACACTCAATTAGGACACAATCGGCTCATTACATCATCCTTTGTTATCTAAACCTTCCTAGTGACTAAAATGGAGCCATTGACCAAAGTAAGACCAAATGAAGCTCAATACATTTAATTAGGACCAAAATAGGCTCATTACATCATCCTTTGGTTATCTACAACATCCTAGTGACTAAAATGGAGCCATTGAGCAAAGTAAGACCAAATGAAGCTCAATACACTTAATTAGGACCAAAATAGGCTCATTACATCATCCTTTGGTTATCTACAACATCCTAGTGACTAAAATGGAGCCATTGACCAAAGTAAGACCAAATGAAGCTCAATACACTCAATTAGGACCACAATCGGCTCATTACATCATCCTTTGTTTATCTAAACCTTCCTAGTGACTAAAATGGAGCCATTAACCAAAGTAAGACCAAATGAAGCTCAATACACTTAATTAGGACCAAAATAGGCTCATTACATCATCCTTTGGTTATCTACAACATCCTAGTGACTAAAATGGAGCCATTGGCCAAAGTAAGACCAAATGAAGCTCAATACACTTAATTAGGACCAAAATAGGCTCATCACATCATCCTTTGGTTATCTACAACATCCTAGTGACTAAAATGAAACCATTGATTAAAGAAAGACCAAATGAAGCTCAATACACTCAATTAGGACCAAAATAGGCTCATTACATTATCCTTTGTTTATCTAAACCTTCCTAGTGACTAAAATGGACCAATTGACCAAAGTAAGACCAAATGAAGCTCAATACACTCAATTAGGACCAAATAGGCACATTACATCATCCTTTGTTTATCTAAACCTTCCTAGTGACTAAAATGGAGCCTTTGACCAAGTAAGACCAAATGAAGCTCAATACACTCAATTAGGACCAAAATAGGCACATTACATCATCCTTTGTTATCTAAACCTTCCTAGTGACTAAAAAGGAGCCATTGACCAAAGTAAGACCAAATGAAGCTCAATACACTCATTAGGACCAAAATAGGCTTATTACATCATCCTTTGTTTATCTAAACCTTCCTAGTGACTAAAATAGAGCCATTTGACCAGAGTAAGACAAAATGAAGCTCAATACACTCAATTTGCACCAAAATAGGCTCATTACATCATCCTTTGGTTATCTACAACATCTTAGTAACTAAAATGGACCCATTGACCAAAGTAAGACCAAATGAAGCTCAATACACTCAATTAGGACCAAAATAGGCTCATTACATCATCCTTTGTTTATCTATACCTTCCTAGTGACTAAAATGGAGCCTTTGACCAGAGTAAGACCAAATGAAGCTCAATACACTCAATTAGCACCAAAATAGGCTCATTACATCATCCTTTGGTTATCTACAACATCCTAGTGACTAAAATGGAGCCATTGATTAAAGTAAAACCAAATGAAGCTCAATACACTCAATTAGGACCAAAATAGGCTCATTACATTATCCTTTGTTTATCTAAACCTTCCTAGTGACTAAAATGGAGCCATTGACCAAAGTAAGACCAAATGAAGCTCAATACACTCAATTAGGACCACAATCGGCTCATTACATCATCCTTTGTTTATCTAAACCTTCCTAGTGACTAAAATGGAGCCATTGAGCAAAGTAAGACCAAATGAAGCTCAATACATTTAATTAGGACAAAAATAGGCTCATTACTTCATCCTTTGGTTATCTACAACATCCTAGTGACTAAAATGGAGCCATTGAGCAAAGTAAGACCAAATGAAGCTCAATACACTTAATTAGGACCAAAATAGGCTCATTACATCATCCTTTGGTTATCTACAACATCCTAGTGACTAAAATGGAGCCATTGACCAAAGTAAGACCAAATGAAGCTCAATACACTCAATTACGACCAAAATAGGCTCATTACATCATCCTTTGTTTATCTAAACCTTCCTAGTGACTAAAATGGAGCCATTGACCAGAGTAAGACAAAATGAAGATCAATACACTCAATTTGCACCAAAATAGGCTCATTACATTATCCGTTGTTTATCTAAACCTTCCTAGTGACTAAAATGGACCCATTGACCAAAGTAAGACCAAATGAAGCTCAATACACTCAATTAGGACAAAATAGGCACATTACATCATCCTTTGTTTATCTAAACCTTCCTAGTGACTAAAATGGAGCCTTTGACCAGAGTAAGACCAAATGAAGCTCAATACACTCAATTAGGACCAAAATAGGCACATTACATCATCCTTTGTTTATCTAAACCTTCCTAGTGACTAAAAAGGAGCCATTGACCAAGTAAGACCAAATGAAGCTCAATACACTCATTAGGACCAAAATAGGCTTATTACATCATCCTTTGTTTATCTAAACCTTCCTAGTGACTAAAATGGAGCCATTTGACCAGAGTAAGACAAAATGAAGCTCCATACACTCAATTTGCACAAAAATAGGCTCATTACATCATCCTTTGGTTATCTACAACATCTTAGTAACTAAAATGGACCATTGACCAAAGTAAGACCAAATGAAGCTCAATACACTCAATTAGGACCAAAATAGGCTCATTACATGATCCTTTGTTTATCTATACCTTCCTAGTGACTAAAATGGAGCCTTTGACCAGAGTAAGACCAAATGAAGCTCAATACACTCAATTAGCACCAAAATAGGCTCATTACATCATCCTTTGGTTATCTACAACATCCTAGTGACTAAAATGGAGCCATTGATTAAAGTAAGACCAAATGAAGCTCAATACACTCAATTAGGACCAAAATAGGCTCATTACATTATCCTTTGTTTATCTAAACCTTCCTAGTGACTAAAATGGACCCATTGACCAGAGTAAGACGAAATGAAGCTCAATACACTCAATTAGGACCAAAATAGGCACATTACATCATCCTTTGTTTATCTAAACCTTCCTAGTGACTAAAATGGAGCCTTTGACCAGAGTAAGACCAAATGAAGCTCAATAGACTCAATTAGCACCAAAATAGGCTCATTACATCATCCTTTGGTTATCGACAACCCTAGTGACTAAAATGGAGCCATTGACCAAAGTAAGACCAAATGAAGCTCAATACACTCAATTTGACCAAAATAGGCTCATTATATCATCCTTTGGTTATCTACAACATCCTAGTGACTAAAATGGACCCATTGACCAAAGTAAGACCAAATGAAGCTCAATACACTCAATTTGGACCAAAATAGGCTCATTACATCATCCTTTGTTTATCTAAACGTTCCTAGTGACTGAAATGGAGCCTTTGACCAGAGTAAGACCAAATGAAGCTCAATAGACTCAATTAGCACCAAAATAGGCTCATTACATCATCCTTTGGTTATCTACAACATCCTAGTGACTAAAATGGAGCCATTGAGCAAAGTAAGACCAAATGAAGCTCAATACACTAATTAGGACCAAAATAGGCTCATTACATCATCCTTTGGTTATCTACAACATCCTAGTGACTAAAATGGAGCCATTGACAAAAGTAAGACCAAATGAAGCTCAATACACTCAATTACGACCAAAATAGGCTCATTACATCATCCTTTGTTTATCTAAACCTTCCTAGTGACTAAAATGGAGCCATTGACCAGAGTAAGACAAAATGAAGCTCAAATACACTCAATTTGCACCAAAATAGGCTCATTACATCATCCTTTGGTTATCTACAACATCCTAGTGACTAAAATGGACCCATTGACCAAAGTAAGACCAAATGAAGCTCAATACACTCAATTTGGACCAAAATAGGCTCATTACATCATCCTTTGTTTATCTAACGTTCCTAGTGACTGAAATGGAGCCTTTGACCAAAGTAAGACCAAATGAAGCTCAATACACTCAATTAGACCAAAATAGGCTCATTACATCATC
Organism: Aeschynomene evenia; assembly: GCA_013621005.1. Taxonomy (NCBI): domain Eukaryota; kingdom Viridiplantae; phylum Streptophyta; class Magnoliopsida; order Fabales; family Fabaceae; genus Aeschynomene; species Aeschynomene evenia. Next base: position 84,939 of record RYYW01000096.1, on the reverse strand, counting down.
CTTTGGTTATCTAAAACATCCTAGTGACTAAAATGGAAACCATTGATTAAGTAAGACCAAATGAAGCTCAATACACTCAATTAGGACCAAAATAGGCTCATTACATTATCCTTTGTTTATCTAAACCTTCCTAGTGACTAAAATGGACCCATTGACCAAAGTAAGACCAAATAAAGCTCAATACACTCAATTAGGACCAAAATAGGCACATTACATCATCCTTTGTTTATCTAAACCTTCCTAGTGACT
>RYYW01000096.1:56931-73519 GCA_013621005.1 Aeschynomene evenia | reverse complement strand
ACAACAGAGGACTCGTTGCAGAGGACTTCGTTGCCTTAAACAATTAAAGACTTCCTTGCCTCACAACAGAGACTTCCTTGCCCACAACAGAGGACTTCCTTGCCTCAAACACTAGAGGACTTAAAACTGCCTTCAAACAACGAAGGACTTAGCGTTTTTCAGAAAGTTTTTTTTTGATCGAAAACAACTACCAAGACTAAGTTACAAACCTAGTTTTACACTTAGTAGACTTCTAGGATTAACTTACAAATGTAAGAATTTACACCAATTCAGAACTAGAAGATTTTGCAAAGTTAGAAAAAACAATTTCGTAAAATTGTTTCTGAGAAAGTTCTAAGTTTTCGCAAAATGATTTTCAATTCAACAGAGTTTTGGCACGTTTAATCAAGAGTTTTAGTGCAAGAGTTTCGTCATATTGCTCTGGAATTGAACTCATATATATAGGCATCAAAGGCCGCGAAATTAGAAGCTTTCACTTTGCTTATGTGGCTGTGTCCCTTTTCAGAACGGCTCCCTGCTACAGTCAGCGCAAAATGAGGAACTTTTCAGAACTGCACAGTGCGCGTGTTCCCACTTCCTTGGCTAGTTGTAGCGAGCTTTCTGAGTCTGTTTGCACTTCCTTGAGTCCAGACACTTGGTTGCTTCTGAGTCCATCCTTCTAAGAGTTGTACGGAATTCTGAGGCAACCTTCTGAGGGAAGACCCTTCTGAGAACTACTAGTCGCGAGGTCTTCTGAGACCCTTCTGAGGCGACAGTGTTCTTTCCTCAGAAGCATGTTTTCACCTTCTGCGCTTCTGAGATATCCTTTCTGATATCTTTGGCGCTATGATTTATCAATTGATCTCGAGGTACTTGATGTTTTGTCTTGGTCTTTGCTCATGGCATTGCAATAATTTATAGCTTTCTGAGACACTTAGCGCACATATTAGCAAAACCTTAAGTAAAATTTTATACTTATGGCTTACCTTGTTATCATTAAAACTTTCATGACTCTAAGAGAATTTATGCTAATTCTCTCAGAAGGGTTCTGGAGCTTACAATCTCCCCCTTTTTGATGATAACAACTTAAGTCTTAAGATAATAATTTTGCTTAAGTTCAGAAGTGTTTCTGAGTAAGTTCATAACTTATTCAGAATTCACTTTTGCTTTCTTAGAAACTAATTTAGCTTTCTGAGAGAAGGCTTCGTTATTTTCTTAGAAGGCTGAGATAATCAACAGTTCAAGTATGCAATGTATGATTACTGTTTGAGATTATCAGTTTCATAGCATGTATTTCATGATAATGTATCTATGAGATTCAGAAATATCAAGCTAAGTAAATCAAGAGATGCCAAAAAATAAATAATAAAAGATAAGCATAAGATAGGTAAAACATGAGATGCCAAAGAAATGATTTTTCATTTATGGTTTTGTAAAGATACAAAAGATTTTGGCTCCCCCTAAGTTCTAGCCTAGTGTTTACGATAGCCAAAGTAAAAAATTTTATCAATCATTTATCTACTCCCCCTTTGTTACATCAAAAAGGGTGGCTAAGACATAAACGCCATCATTGACTTAGAGCTACTGCCTTCTGGCAATGTAGCGTAGCAGCTGGCATATCTCCATGAGAATCTCGCTCGGAGTCGCATTCTGAGCGCATTCTGGAGGAAGGTCAGAGGCAGTGGAAGGCTGGTGAGAAGATGAGGGTTGAGATGAAGGAGGACGAGAGACTTCAGCCTCAAGTACTTCATCGATTATATCCCTTGTTTGATATTCAGGAGGTTCTTCTTCTTGGACAGCTTTACCTTCAATAGCAGCAAGTTCAATCGAAGGCTGCCTTTGAGTGTCCTCAGCAACTAGAGCAAGGTCTAGATCAGAGGGTTGCCTAGCTGATGGTTGCTCCATAGCACCAGAAGTCTGAGCATCATCGGAGAGGTTGAAGGTTGAGATCTGGCTATGCATGGCTTCAGTGCTCTTCAACTTCTCAATTCGACCAAAGAAAGGCCGAAATTGCACAGAGGGTGGAGTGACTACCATCCTTCCCAGCTGAAAGCCAGAACCGATCATTGAGTCCGTTATGGAGAAGGTGGGACCTTGTTGATCAAAGGATGTAGGAGGAACCTCTGTTATATCTTGAGGAGGAACCTCTGGTTCCTTCTGAGAGTCCTTCTCAGAGAGAGTTCCTTCTAAGGAACTGTGGGCAACAAATGCCTCAACTGCTGCAACTCCGGCAGCCATGGTAGCGTCAGCGCCCACCTCTGAGCTGAGCCCAGTGCTGGTGGTCCCTGGCACTACGTCATGTGTTGAGTCATGAGTGTCCTCATGTTCCAGAGGGATCTCAGAAGAGAGGAGACCAACCTCAGAAGTTGGTTCAATGAAGCGTTCCTCATGCTGTAGTTGTTGTTGTTGTTGCATCTGAGCAGCTTCTGGAGTCTCAGAAGGATGATCCAGCGCCTTCTGGACGTCACTCATCGTCTGAGCCAATGACTCAGCATTCACAGTGGCAACTTCAGTTGTGGTTGCCTCAGAAAGTTCCACCATAGAAACCGCAGATGGCTTCTTCTGGGCTCTTTCTTGGAGCTTCCAGCATCTGGAGTGCGATGCAATGCGAAAGCGTGCCGCATCTTCTTCCTCGGAAGAGGAATCAGCGACATTTCCTCATGCCCCTGAATGTCTTCTCTGGTGGGGGAGACATGTCCAGATGGGGAGGAGTGATGAGAAGCTTCTGCTTCTTCTTCAACAGCAGCTGTAGTAGCAGCAGCGGTGGTGGCAGCAGTAGCAGTAACTGCTACAATTTCTTTACCCGTCGGCTTTGGCGGGCTCTGTTCTTGGTGGTTTTTATCCCCACTCCTTTGTGAGTTTTTCCCTGATATTTCAAGGAATGTAGGAGTTTAGTTTTAAATTTGGTGGGTTTAAAACCATCAACAGAATCAGAAATAGGAATTGAAGTAGAAGAAGAGTGAAGAAATGAAGGTGGAGTGTTAGAGTTAGCTTTTACCAAACGACCACGTTTCTTTTTCCCTTCTGGTGGCACGTCTGGGACTTGGAGAGTGGGAGGTGCTTTCCTTTTTCTGGTCATGGGTTGCTCAGATGTTGTTTCTTCTGAGTCTTCAGCAGCCTCAGCAACTGTAGGTGCCTTCTGAGGAGTCTTCTGAGCTTCCTCAGAAGCCATACTCCGTGTCACCCTTGTTGGAGAAGGATGAGTCACCTTTTGCTTCTTCTTCTTCTTTTCTGGAGGATCGGAAACCTTTTCCTTTCCTTTCTCAGCCTTAGAGGGCTGGATGGGACCAGCAGTTCCCTTAGAAGGCTTTGCTTCCTCCTTCTTCTTAGGTGCCCCCGTATCTGGTACCTTCTTCTTCTTGATGTTGTTGAAGGTGACCATGGAGAACTTACTGTGGTTGAAGACATATTCATAGTCTTCAAGTGGGAAGGAGAAATGGTTGAGGATTCTGGTCAGAAGGCTTCCGTAAGGTAGACTTGTGAGAGCCCTCTTTGGATGAGCCTGGTGCATCATGTAGTTGAGCACCATCTCCCCAAAATCTTACTCTTTCCTTTTTCAGTAGGTGGTACAGCAGGCAGGCGTCCATGGTGGTAACGTTCCCATGTCTCAATCCGAGGAGAAGGGTGTGTTGCACAACGGAGAAAGATGATCCGAGCCTCTTGCGTGAGATGAGGCACCTTTACTCCTTTGAGTGGTAGGCTGTTGCTACCAGTCAGAAGAGTCACGACTTCTTCTCCGAGTCATCTACCTCCTTGACCATTCTGGGTCGTCGCGATGACAGCGCCACCATTCAAAGTCTTGAAGACTTTGTTGATGTCAGAGGAGGAGAAGCGGATCTGTTGGTCACCAATCATTGCTCTTGACCCTTTGTGGTGAACTTCTATTGCGAATAGAAAGCCCTTACCATTTGGGTAGCATACGTCTTCGGAGCTCATCATGGCTGGCCATCCGGGTTGCTTGAGAAAGGTGAATTGGATTTCGTCCACCTGATTGTAGACATGAGAGGCAATACCCTTCCCATGGCAAGATTCCTGGAGATAAGTCTTGTGGAATAGGGACTGCATTTCCTCATTGTCATAGAGAATATCTTCGGATATCTCATTGAGATTGTTCTCATTAAGCCCTTGATTTCTCCAGAGACGGCCATTTGAAAGAAAGGGTTTAAGTTTCGAGAAAGGATAGAGAAGAACAAGAGAGAGACAGAGAGAGAGAGCAGGTGATGATTGGAAAGTGAGGAGAGGTTTTGGCAGAGTTTTGGTAAGTTTTGGACGTAAAGTGCTCAAATGAACAATGCTATAAGTATTTATAGACATGGTTGATAACTAGCCGTTTTCTGCCACTTATCCAAAAGTTACCGTTGGTAACTTGTTTCTCGGAAGGTACCTTTCTGAGAGAGGTGGTCCTTCTGAGAAATCCTCCTTCTGAGAGATGTTTCAGAAGATCTCCTTTCTGAGAGATGAGTCTTCTGAGACCAAATTTTCTCAGATAGGGTTTTCCTGTGTTTTCCTACTTCAAGCTCAGCGGCTTAGTTCTATTTGTTCGTCTCAGAATCTAAACTAGGACTAAGGGGGGTTTCTAAGAGAGTTTTTAAATTTCAAAGCACTTAGAAACATCTTAAATTGAGAAATCCTTTCAGAACATTGAAACGATCCTCGGGTAAAGGCTTTGTAAATATATCTGAGATTTGATCCTCAGTATTTACAAATTGAGTTCAATGTCGCCTTTTTGCACATGATCCCTAATAAAATGATGTTTTATATCGATGTGCTTGGATCGAGAATGCTGAATAGGATTCTTAGCTAAGTTGATAGCACTTGTATTATCACAGAGGATAGGAATTTTGGTGTAACCTTAATTGATAATCAAGTAGCTGATTCTTAATCCAGAGCATTGAGAACAGCAGTTCGCAGCAGACACATATTCAGCTTCAGCAGTTGATAGGGCGATCGTATTTTGCTTCTTGCAAGACCAAGTGATCAAGCATTTTCCAAAGAAGCAGCAGCAGCCACTTGTGCTTTTGCGATCTATCCTATCTCCAGCGTAGTCGGCATCGCAGTAACCTACAACATCAGAAGAACAACCTTTCTCGTACCAAAGACCAAGATTAGTAGTTCCACTTAAATATCGTAAAATTCGTTTAACTGCAGTCAAGTGTGATTGCTTGGGCTTAGACTGGAATCTAGCACAGATACCAACGCTGAGTTGGATATCTGGTCTGGAGGCAGTTAAGTAGAGAAGTGAGCCAATTATCCCTCGATAGTTACTTTCTGAGACTTTCTCACCATCTCATCCAAGTCAATTACTTGAGAGGGATGCATGGGGGTGCTCATGGGTTTGGCCTTATCCATCAGAAACTTCCTCAGAAGTTCCTTGGTATATTTCTCTTGATGAATGACTGTCCCTTCCGATCTTGCTTGATTTGCAATCCTAGGAAGAATTTTAATTCTCCCATCATGCTCATCTCGAATTCACCTTGCATAAGCTTGGAGAATTCTTTGCAAAGGCATTCATTGGTTGCGCCAAATATTATGTCATCAACATAAATCTGGACAATCAAGAAGCCAGAGTCTTCTGAGAGCGTAAAAAGAGTTGTGTCCACTTTCCCTCTTGAGAATCCGTTTTTAAGCAAGAAAGAGCTCAATCTATCGTACCAAGCTCTTGGAGCTTGTTTCAAACCATAGAGAGCCTTTGTAAGCTTGAATACATGATTCGGGAATGCATCATTCACAAAACCAGGAGGTTGTTTTACATAAACTTCCTCAGAAAGGTATCCATTCAAGAAGGCGGACTTAACGTCCATCTGATAGAGTTTGAAACCTTTATGTGCAGCAAAAGCTAGCAACATTCTGATAGCTTCCAATCTTGCGACTGGGGCAAAAGTTTCATCATAATCTATCCCTTCTTGTTGGTTGTACCCTTGAGCAACCAATCTTGCCTTGTTTCTCACGACTTGACCGTTTTCATCAGTTTGTTTCGAAACACCCATTTAGTCCCAATGACACTCTTGCCTTTGGGTTTCTGAGTCAGTTTCCAAACTTGATTTCTCTCAAATTGGTCAAGTTCATCCTGCATGGCATTTACCAGCTAGGATCATCTAACGCCTCTTCTATGGAATCTGGTTCCAGATCAGAGACCATAGCAAGATTTGTTATAGTTCCTTCTGGTTCTCACGCCACTTTCTGGATTACCCAAGACTTCATTCTGAGAGATGTTCTTCAAGTCTCTTGAACCTCTGATCCCTTTAGGGGTAGGGTTCTGAGAATGAGACACAGAAGGTTCTCTTTCTGAGTCATCAGAAGCTTGTCCTTCTGAGAATTAGGTTCCATTGAATTTGGAGAAGTAGATTCTCTAGGTTCTGGAGCTTTGATGATGTTACTGGATTTTTCTTTAGATGAAGATGATTGTTCCATGGTTGGAAGTCAGTCTCATCATCTATAAGAATTTTCTTTTTGGCTTCTCAGAAGTGATGTTGAGTTTCTCAAATTCATCTTCTAAGTTAGCATCTTTCTGAGACAGGTCCTTACTAGTTCTTTGAATTTAATATGGATTGTCTCTTCAACACATTTACTCCTTTTGTTATATACTCTGTAAGCTTTAGAGACTGAGGAGTATCCTAGGAAGTATCCATCATCGGATTTAGGATCAAACTTAGAGAGTTTGTCCTTGGTGTTGAGAATAAAACAAGAAGAACCAAATGATATGGAAATAAGAGATGTTTGGTATTTTATTTTTCCATAGCTCGTAAGGTGTCTTTTTCAGAATTGGTCTTAGAAAGACTCGATTCTGAATGTAGCATGAAGTATTTACTGCTTCAGCCCAGAAACCTTTTGAAAGTCCACTTTCTAAGAGCATTGTTCTAGCCATCTCTTGAAGGCTTCGATTCTTTCTCTCAGCTACTCCATTTTGTTGAGGAGTTCTGGGAGATGAGAATTCGTGAGCTATGCCCAGATTTTCACAAAGCTTTTCAAAAGCATGATTCTCAAATTCACCACCATGATCTGATCTAATGGCATGAATGTGCGAATCTTTTTCAGTTGAAACTCTTTTCGCAAATCCTTTGAACTTCTCAAAAGTTTCTTCCTTAGAAGCTAGAAAGAAAACCCAAGTGAATCTGGAGTAATCATCCACTATGACAAGACCATAGCGTTTTCCAGAAAGGGAAGCTGTTCTGGTTGGTCCGAAGAGATCCATGTGGAGCAGTTCCAGTGGTTTCTGAGTAGAAATACCACTTTTACTGGGAAAGGAAGCCTTGGTCTGTTTCCCTTTTTCACAGAAGTCGCAGGTTGCATCCTTCTGATACTTAATTCTGGGAAGGCCTTTACAAGTCCTTTCTGAGAGAGTTCAGAAAGAAGTCTCATATGGGCATGACCAAGTTTCTTATGCCATAGCCATTTGTCTTCTTGGACAGAGACAAGGCATTCCACATTTTGATCCTTTAGATCATCCAGATGGATAACATAAATGTTACCAACACGTTTTCCTTCCAGAACGATCTTGTCATTTGTGAGATTAATCACATGACAATACTTGGCATAAAACTCAACTTTTAAGCCTTTGTCACAAAATTGACTAATGCTTAATAGATTGTGAGTTAAGCCATCGACCAAAAGTACATCTGAGATTTGGTGAGAGGATCCTTACCAACATCTCCGATTGCAGTGACTCTCCCTTTAGCGCCATCACCGAATCGCACTGTTCCGCCTTTCTTGGGCTTGAGACTTCTGAACCAGTGCTTGCTTCCAGTCATGTGCCTTGAGCAGCCACTGTCAAGGTACCACTGCTCATCGTGGTGGTGAAGCAGCGCTTGATGATGCACCTGCAGTCACAAAATTAACAGATTTAGGTACCCATTCTTTGTTGGGTCCTTGCTTGTTAGCTTTCTTGGACTTTTGCCTCTTTTCTTAGAGGGGTCATGGTTTTGAGAGTCAGAGACTTTTTGTTTGCCCTTTTCAGAAGCACTTGCTTTCTGAGAAGTTTTTCTCTTCTGAGAGGGGTTACTCTTCTTAGAAAGTTTAGCCTTCTGAGTTTTCTTTTGAGCCTTATGAGGCTTAGAGATTTTTCCTTTTTCCAACATAGGACATTTTTCAGAACCATGGCCACTCTTAAAACATGCTATGCACGTGCGGGTGATTTAGTTAAGGATGGATCAATGTCATTTGGTTCGAAGATTTCTTCATAACCAAGTCCACTCTTATCCTTGTAAGGTCTTTGACCACCAAGCAAGAGTGTCATCATTTTTTCACCCTTGACCATCTTAACCAGGTCAGAAGTGAGAAGCTCATTTGTCGTTTGTAATTCTATCAAAGCCAGTTCGGCTTTTTATTTCAGAGACGTTAAAGCAGATTGTGACCAAAGCTTGATAGAGGTTGGACTTTCAAGATATCTATTTTTAAAGTCATCTCTTTCAAGCCTTAGGTTCTCTACTTCTTGAATTAGTCTAGCATTTTCAGCTTCTAAGGATTTAAAAGACTTTCTTAGTTTGCTGAAATTGTTAGCTAATTCGTTTGAGTCTCTCAGAAGCTCTTCATAGAGTTCTGAGATCTCATTGTATGAGTATGAGAGAGGAGGAGTGTTTGGTACCTCTTCTGACTCAGATTCTGTTTCCAGAATATAGTCAGTACCGGCCATGAAGCAGACATTAGCTTCCTCTTCACTTTCTGAGTCAGAGTCTTCCTCTTCTGAGTCACTCCATGTAGCAGCCATTGCCTTCTTCTTCTTCTTGGGAATGAACTTCTTCTTTCCCTTGTTCTGAGGGCACTCCGTTCTGAAGTGGCCCTTTTCTCCACAGCCAAAACATGTGGCATCAGAAGACTTTGACTTTCCTTTTCTAGTGTGATCTCTTTGTCTTTGCTTGGTCTTCTCTTCCAAGCTTTCTTCATTTTCCTTACTAGAAGAGAGATGTCATCTTCATCGGAATCTGAGTTTTGATCGTTTTCAGATTCAGATATTTCTTCAGCCTTTAAGGCTTTTGAAGTCTTTTTGATCTGACTTTTCAGAGCCAGAGCTTTCTGAGGTCTTGAGGATGAAGATGGTCCTCCAAGTAGTCCTTCAAGCTCAATCTCGTGAGTTTTGAGTGAGCCAAACAATACATCTAAACCCAGCTGATTTAGATCCTTTGCTTCTTGATTGCTGTCACCTTTGGGCGCCACTTGGCAGAGAGGCTTCTGAGAATTTTCCTCACCATCTCAGCGTTGGAGTAGGTCTTTCCCAAGACCTTTAGCTGATTTATGATGTGGAGAAATCTTATTGACATGTTGTCAATAGTTTCCTCAGGTTGCATGCAGAAGGACTCGTACTTATGTACGAGCATTGATACCTTAGTTTCCTTGACTTCATCATTTCCTTCGTGCAGCATGTGTAATCTCTCCCAAATTTCTTGAGCGGTATCACACGACACAATCTTGTCGTATTCTACCTTGGGCAAGGCGCAGAGAAGAATGTATTTAGCTTTGAAGTTGAGTTGTATCTTCTCTTTCATCTCTTGAGTCCATTCATCCTTAGGGACTCGTCTTGTATAGGTTCTGAGTGTTGGAGGTGCCGCTCCTGGCTCAGCGTCTGTTGCAACTACAGCATCCTCTGTAATTGTCTGCAGAGGCTGATAGTCTCCATTCTCGATCCTATCCCATAAGTCCAAACTGGTGTGCTTGATGAACAGCGTCATCCTGTCACGCCAGTAGTCGAAGCTGTCTCCGAGAAACATCGGAGGTCTGTTTATTGAGGCCCCATCTGATATGAATGCAGCTGGTGAGTTCATATTTCCCTTCGTGGATCTTTTTCCTTGACACTGCGAAGTGCTCAACCCTTAAGGACCGAGCTCTGATGCCAATTGAAAGTGTATGTGTGCACGAGAAGGGGGGGGGGTTGAATCGTGCAAGTTTTAAAAATTGCTTGTTAAACTTTTACTTAGAAAGCTGTTTTTACTCAGAGGTATGATTAAGAGTTTGCAGCGGAAAATGCTTTCTGAGAAGATTAAGTTTCTGAGAACTTAGTCTTTCTAAGAAGTTCCTTTCTGAGAGATTTTTAAGAAAACGACTTAAGATTTGAGTTTCTTAAAGCTTTCTGATTTTGATCAATAAGGTTTTCAAAAGACCTCTTGATTAAGTTGTGATAGAGTTTTTCTCAAAGATTTGGACACGTAATGAGTTAGGGAGAAAAGCTTAACACAAGGGATTTTATACTGGTTCGGTTATAACCAACCTACTCCAGTCCTCAACCTTTAGTTGAGAGTTCTTAGTATTCTTCTTAATGTGCCTTCCCAGACAACACTGCCTTTACCACGTAAAGGACTTCCACCACTTCACAACCCGAAGTGGATTTCCTTGCCTCACACTAGGGACTTCCTTGCCTTAAACTTAAGGATCCTTGCCTCACAACGAGACTTCTTGCCTCACAACAGAGACTCGTGCCTTAAACAATTAAGGACTTCCTTGCCTCACAACAGAGGACTTCCTTGCCTCACAACAGAGGACTTCCTTGCCTCAAACACTAGAGGACTTAAAACTGCCTTCAAACAACGAAGGACTTAGCGTTTTTCAGAAAGTTTGTTTTGATCGAAAACAACTACCAAGACTAAGTTACAAACCTAGTTTTACACTTAGTAGACTTCTAGGATTAACTTACAAATGTAAGAATTTACACCAATTCAGAACTAGAAGATTTTGCAAAGTTAGAAAAACAATTTCGTAAAATTGTCTTTCTGAGAAAGTTCTAAGTTTTCGCAAAATGATTTTCAATTCAACAGAGTTTTGGCACGTTTAATCAAGAGTTTTTAGTGCAAGAGTTTTCGTCACTATTGCTCTGGAATTGAACTCATATATATAGGCATCAAGAGCCGCGAAATTAGAGCTTTCACTTTGCTTATGTGGCTGTGTCCTTTTCAGAACGGCTCCCTGCTACAGTCAGCGCAAAATGAGGAACTTTTCAGAACTGCACAGTGCGCGTGTTCCCACTTCCTTGGCTAGTTGTAGCGAGCTTTCTGAGTCTGTTTGCACTTCCTTGAGTCCAGACACTTGGTTGCTTCTGAGTCCATCCTTCTAAGAGTTGTACGGACTTCTGAGGCTAACCTTCTGAGGGAAGACCCTTCTGAGAACTACTAGTCGCGAGGTCTTCTGAGACCCTTCTGAGGCGACAGTGTTCTTTCCTCAGAAGCATGTTTTCACCTTCTGCGCTTCTGAGATATCCTTTCTGATATCTTTGGCGCTATGATTTTATCAATTGATCTCGAGGTTACTTGATGTTTTGTCTTGGTCTTTGCTCATGGCATTGCAATAATTTATAGCTTTCTGAGACACTTAGCGCACATATTAGCAAAACCTTAAGTAAATTTTTATACTTATGGCTTACCTTGTTATCATTAAAACTTTCATGACTCTAAGAGAATTTATGCTTAATTCTCTCAGAAGGGTTCTGGAGCTTACAAATTCTTCCATTCTACTCACTAGGAGGTTTAGATAACCAAAGGATGATAATGAGCCTATTTTGGTCCTAATTGAGTGTATTGAGCTTCATTTGGTCTTACTTTGGCAATGGCTCCATTTTAGTCACTAGGAGGTTTAGATAACCAAATGATGATTATGAGCTATTTTGGTCCTAATTGAGTGTATTGACTTCATTGGTCTTACTTTGGTAATGCTCCATTTTAGTCACTAGGATGTTGTAGATAACCAAAGGATATGTAATGAGCCTATTTTGGTCCTAATTGAGTGTATTGAGCTTCATTTGGTCTTACTTTGGTCAATGGCTTCCATTTTAGTCACTAGGAAGGTTTAGATAACCAAAGGATGATGTAATGAGCCTATTTTGGTCCTAATTGAGTGTATTGAGCTTCATTTGGTCTTACTTTGGTCAATGGCTCCATTTTAGTCACTAGGATGTTGTAGATAACCAAAGGATGATGTAATGAGCCTATTTTGGTCCTAATTGAGTGTATTGAGCTTCATTTGGTCTTACTTTTGGTCAATGGCTCCATTTTAGTCACTAGGATGTTGTAGATAACCAAAGGATGATGTAATGAGCCTATTTTTGGTCCTAATTGAGTGTATTGAGCTTCATTTGGTCTTACTTTGGTCAATGGCTCCATTTTAGTCACTAGGAAGGTTGTAGATAACAAAGGATGATGTAATGAGCCTATTTTGGTCCTAATTGAGTGTATTGAGCTTCATTTGGTCTTACTTTGGTCAATGGCTCCATTTTAGTCACTAGGATGTTGTAGATAACCAAAGGATGATGTAATGAGCCTATTTTGGTCCTAATTGAGTGTATTGAGCTTCATTTGGTCTTATTTGGTCAATGGCTCCATTTTAGTCACTAGGAAGTTAGATAAACAAAGGATGATGTAATGAGCCTATTTTGGTCCTAATTGAGTGTATTGAGCTTCATTTGGTCTTACTTTGGTCAATGGCTCCATTTTAGTCACTAGGATGTTGTGATAACCAAAGGATGATGTAACTATTTTGGTCCTAATTGAGTGTATTGAGCTTCATTTGTCTTACTTTGGTCAATGGCTCCATTTTAGTCACTAGGACCAAAGGATGATGTAATGAGCCTATTTCCTAATTGAGTGTATTGAGCTTCATTTGGTCTTACTTTGGTCAATGGCTCCATTTTAGTCACTAGGAAGGTTTAGATAACCAAAGGATGATGTAATGAGCCTATTTTGGTCCTAATTGAGTGTATTGAGCTTCATTTGGTCTTACTTTGGTCAATGGCTCCATTTTAGTCACTAGGATGGTGTAGATAACCAAAGGATGATAATGAGCCTATTTTGTCCTAATTGAGTGTATTGAATTTGTCTTACTTTGGACAATGGCTCCATTTTAGTCACTAGGGGTTTAGATAAACAAAGGATGATGTAATGAGCCTATTTTGGTCCTAATTGAGTGTATTGAGCTTCATTTGGTCTTACTTTGGTCAATGGCTCCATTTTAGTCACTAGGATGTTGTAGATAACAAAGGATGATGTAATGAGCCTATTTTGGTCCTAATTGAGTGTATTGAGCTTCATTTGGTCTTACTTGGTCAATGGCTCCATTTTAGTCACTAGGATGTTGTAGATAACCAAAGGATGATGTAATGAGCCTATTTTGGTCCTAATTTGAGCTTCATTTGGTCTTACTTTGGTCAATGGCTCCATTTTAGTCACTAGGATGTTTAGATAACCAAAGGATGATGTAATGAGCCTATTTGGTCCTAATTGAGTGTATTGAGCTTCATTTGGTCTTACTTTGGTCAATGCTCCATTTTAGTCACTAGGAAGGTTTAGATAACCAAAGGATGATGTAATGAGCCTATTTTGGTCCTAATTGAGTGTATTGAGCTTCATTTGGTCTTACTTTGGTCAATGGCTCCATTTTAGTCACTAGGATGTTGTAGATAACCAAAGGATGATGTAATGAGCCTATTTTGGTCTAATTGAGTGTATTGAGCTTCATTTGGTCTTACTTTGGTCAATGGCTCCATTTTAGTCACTAGGATGTTGTAGATAACTAAAGGATGATGTAATGAGCCTATTTTGGTTAATTGAGTGTATTGAGCTTCATTTGTCTTACTCTGGTCAATGGCTCCATTTTAGTCACTAGGAAGGTTTAGATAAACAAAGGATGATGTAATGAGCCTATTTGGTCCTAATTGAGTGTATTGAGCTTCATTTGGTCTTACTTTGGTCAATGGCTCCATTTTAGTCACTAGGATTTGTAGATAACCAAGGATGATGTAATGAGCTTATTTTGTCCTAATTGAGTGTATTGAGCTTCATTTGTCTTACTTTGGTCAATGGCTCCATTTTAGTCACTAGGATGTTGTAGATAACCAAAGGATGATACTGAGCCTATTTTGGTGCTAATTGAGTGTATTGAGCTTCATTTTGTCTTACTCTGGTCAATGGCTCCATTTTAGTCAGTAGGAAGGTTTAGATAAAAAGGATGATGTAATGAGCCTATTTTGGTCCTAATTGAGTGTATTGAGCTTCATTTGGTCTTTGGTCAATGGCTCCATTTTAGTCACTAGGATGTTGTAGATAACCAAAGGATGATGTACTGAGCCTATTTTGGTCTAATTGAGTGTATTGAGCTTCATTTGGTCATACTTGGTCAATGGCTCCATTTTAGTCAGTAGGAAGGTTTAGATAAACAAAGGATGATGTAATGAGCCTATTTTGGTCCTAATGAGTGTATTGGCTTCATTTGGTCTTACTTTGGTCAATGGCTCCATTTTAGTCACTAGGATGTTTAGATAACCAAAGGATGATGTAATGAGCCTATTTTGTCCTAATTGAGTGTATTGAGCTTCATTTGTCTTACTCTGGTCAATGGCTCCATTTTAGTCACTAGGATGTTTAGATAAACAAAGGATGATGTAATGAGCCTATTTTGGTCCTAATTGAGTTTTGACTTCATTTGGTCTTACTTTGGTCAATGCTCCATTTTATCACGTAGGAAGGTTTAGATAAAGAAAGGATGATGTAATGAGCCTATTTGGTCCTAATTGAGTGTATTGAGCTTCATTTGGTCTTACTTTGGTCAATGGCTCCATTTTAGTCACTAGGAAGGTTTAGATAAACAAAGGATGATGTAATGAGCCTATTTTGGTCCTAATTGAGTGTATTGAGCTTCATTTGGTCTTACTTTGGTCAATGGCTCCATTTTAGTCACTAGGAAGGTTTAGATAAACAAAAGGATGATGTAATGAGCCTATTTGTCATGGTACTTGAGTGTTTGGTCACGATGGTCCATTTTAGTCACTAGGAAGTTTGTATAAAAAGGATGATGTAATGAGCTATTTTGTCCTAATTGAGTTTATTGAGCTTCATTTGGTCTTACTTTGGTCAATGGCTCCATTTTAGTCCACTAGGAAGTTAGATAAACAAAGGATGATGTAATGAGCCTATTTTGGTCCTAATTGAGTGTATTGAGCTTCATTTGGTCTTACTTTGGTCAATGGCTCCATTTTAGTCACTAGGAAGTTTAGATAAACAAAGGATGATGTAATGAGCCTATTTTGGTCCTAATTGAGTTATTGAGCTTCATTTGGTCTTACTTTGGTCAATGCTCCATTTTAGTCACTAGGAAGTTTAGATAACAAAGGATGATGTAATGAGCCTATTGTGGTCCTAATTGAGTGTATTGAGCTTCATTTGGTCTTACTTTGGTCAATGGCTCCATTTTAGTCACTAGGAAGGTTTAGATAAACAAAGGATGATGTAATGAGCCTATTTTGGTCTAATTGAGTGTATTGAGCTTCATTTTGTCTTACTCTGGTCAATGCTCCATTTTAGTCAGTAGGAAGGTTTAGATAAACAAAGGATGATGTAATGAGCCTATTTTGGTCCTAATGGAGTGTATTGAGCTTCATTTGGTCTTACTTTGGTCAATGGCTCCATTTTAGTCACTAGGATGTTGTAGATAACCAAAGGATGATGTAATGAGCCTATTTTGGTCCTAATTGAGTGTATTGAGCTTCATTTGGTCATTTGGTCAATGGCTCCATTTTAGTCACTAGGAAGGTTTAGATAAACAAAGGATGATGTAATGAGCCTATTTTGGTCCTAATTGAGTTATTGAGCTTCATTTGGTCTTACTTTGGTCAATGGCTCCATTTTAGTCACTAGGAAGTTTAGATAACAAAGGATGATGTAATGAGCCTATTTTGGTCCTAATTGAGTGTATTGAGCTTCATTTGGTCTTACTTTGGTCAATGGCTCCATTTTAGTCACTAGGAAGGTTTAGATAAACAAAGGATGATGTAATGAGCCTATTTTGGTCCTAATTGAGTGTATTGAGCTTCATTTGTCTTACTTTGGTCAATGGCTCCATTTTAGTCACTAGGAAGGTTTAGATAAACAAAGGATGATGTAATGAGCCTATTTTGGTCCTAATTGAGTTATTGAGCTTCATTTGGTCTTACTTTGGTCAATGGCTCCATTTTAGTCACTAGAGATAACCAAAGGATGATGTACTGAGCCTATTTTGGTGCTAATTGAGTGTATTGAGCTTCATTTTGTCTTACTCTGGTCAATGGCTCCATTTTAGTCAGTAGGAAGGTTTAGATAAACAAGGATGATGTAATGAGCCTATTTTGGTCCTAATGGAGTGTATTGAGCTTCATTTGGTCTTACTTTGGTCAATGGCTCCATTTTAGTCACTAGGATGTTGTAGATAACCAAAGGATGATGTAATGAGCCTATTTTGGTCCTAATTGAGTGTATTGAGCTTCATTTGGTCTACTTTGGTCAATGGCTCCATTTTAGTCACTAGGAGGTTTAGATAAACAAAGGATGATGTAATGAGCCTATTTTGGTCCTAATTGAGTTATTGAGCTTCATTTGGTCTTACTTTGGTCAATGGCTCCATTTAGTCACTAGGATGTTGTAGATAACCAAAGGATGATGTAATGAGCCTATTTTGGTCCTAATTGAGTGTATTGAGCTTCATTTGTCTTACTTTGGTCAATGGCTCCATTTTAGTCACTAGGAAGGTTGAGAAACAAAGGATGATGTAATGAGCCTATTTGGTCCTAATTGAGTGTATTGAGCTTCATTTGGTCTTACTTTGGTCAATGGCTCCATTTTAGTCACTAGGATGTTAGATAACCAAAGGATGATGTAATGAGCCT
>RYYW01000096.1:41357-54114 GCA_013621005.1 Aeschynomene evenia | reverse complement strand
CATCATCCTTTGGTTATCTACAACATCCTAGTGACTAAAATGGAGCCACTGTCCAAAGTAAGACGAAATGAAGCTCAATACACTCAATTAGGATCAAAATAGGCTCATTACATCATCCTTTGGTTATCTACAACATCCTAGTGTGTAAAATGGAGCCATTGACCAAAGTAAGACGAAATGAAGCTCAATACACTCAATTAGGACCAAAATAGGCTCATTACATCATCCTTTGGTTACCTACACCTTTCCAGTGACTAAAATGGATGAATTGACGAAAGTAAGACCAAATGAAGCTCAATACACTCAATTAGGACCAAATAGGCTCATTACATCATCCTTTGGTTATCTACAACATCCTAGTGACTAAAATGGAGCCATTGACCAAAGTAAGACGAAAATGAAGCTCAATACACTCAATTAGGACCAAAATAGGCTCATTACATCATCCTTTAGTTATCTACAACATCTACTAAAATGGATGAATTGACCAAAGTAAGACCAAATGAAGCTCAATACAAACAATTAGGACCAAAATAGGCTCATTACATCATCCTTTGGTTCTACAACATCCTAGTGACTAAAATGGATTGTCCAAAGTAAGACGAAATGAAGCTCAATACACTCAATTAGGACCAAAATAGGCTCATTACATCATCCTTTGGTTATCTACAACATCCTAGTGACTAAAATGGAGCCATTGTCCAAAGTAAGACAAATGAAGCTCAATACACTCAATTAGGATCAAAATAGGCTCATTACATCATCCTTTGGTTATCTACAACATCCTAGTGAGTAAAATGGAGCCATTGACCAAAGTAAGACGAAATGAAGCTCAATACACTCAATTAGGACCAAAATAGGCTCATTACATCATCCTTTGGTTACCTACACCTTTCCAGTGACTAAAATGGATGAATTGACGAAAGTAAGACCAAATGAAGCTCAATACACTCAATTAGGACCAAATAGGCTCATTACATCATCCTTTGGTTATCTACAACATCCTAGTGACTAAAATGGAGCCATTGACCAAAGTAAGACGAAATGAAGCTCAATACACTCAATTAGGACCAAAATAGGCTCATTACATCATCCTTTGGTTACTATACCTTTCTAATGACTAAAATGGATGAATTTACCATAGTAAGACGAAATGAAGCTCAATACACTCAATTAGGACCAAAATAGGCTCATTACACCATCCTTTGGTTATCTACAACATTCTAGTGACTAAAATGGATGAATTGATCAAGTAAGACCTAATGAAGCTCAATACACTCAATTAGGACCAAAATAGGCTCATTACATCATCCTTTGGTTATCTACAACATCCTAGTGACTAAAATGGAGCCATTGACCAAAGTAAGACGAAATGAAGCTCAATACACTCAATTAGGACCAAAATAGGCTCCATTTTTGGTTATCTACAACATCCTAGTGACTAAAATGGAGCCATTGACAAAGAAAGACCAAATGAAGCTCAATACACTCAATTAGGACCAAAATAGGCTCATTAATCATCCTTTGGTTATCTACAACATCCTAGTGACTAAAATGATGAATTGACCAAAGTAAGACCAAATGAAGCTCAATACACTCAATTAGGACCAAAATAGGCTCATTACATCATATTTTGATTATCTACAACATCCTAGTGACTAAAATGGAGCCATTGACAAAGAAAGACCAAATGAAGCTCAATACACTCAATTAGGACCAAAATAGGCTCATTAAATCTGCTTTGGTTACCAACACCTTTCTAGTGACTAAAATGGATGGATTGACCAAAGTAAGACCAAATGAAGCTCAATACACTCAATTAGGACCAAAATAGGCTCATTACACATCTTTGGTTATCTACAACATCCTAGTGACTAAAATGGAGCCATTGTCCAAAGTAAGACGAAATGAAGCTCAATACACTCAATTAGGATCAAAATAGGCTCATTACATCATCCTTTGGTTATCTACAACATCCTAGTGACTAAAATGGAGCCATTGACCAAAGTAAGACGAAATGAAGCTCAATACACTCAATTAGGACCAAAATAGGCTCATTACATCATCCTTTGGTTACTACATAGTGACTAAAATGGAGAATTGACCAAAGTAAGACGAAATGAAGCTCAATACACTCAATTAGGACCAAAATAGGCTCATTACATATCCTTTGGTTATCTACAACATCCTAGTGACTAAAATGGAGCCATTGATCAAAGTAAGACCTAATGAAGCTCAATACACTCAATTAGGACCAAAAAGGCTCATTACATCATCCTTTGGTTATCTACATCCTAGTGACTAAAATGGAGCCATTGACCAAAGTAAGACGAAATGAAGCTCAATACACTCAATTAGGACCAAAATAGGCTCATTACATCATCCTTTGGTTATCTACAACATCCCAATGACTAAAATGGATTATTGATCAAGTAAGACCAAATGAAGCTCAATACACTCAATTAGGACTAAAATAGGCTTATTACATCATCCTTTGGTTATCTTCAACATCCTAGTGACTAAAATGGAGCCATTGACCAAAGTAAGACGAAATGAAGCTCAATACACTCAATTAGGACCAAAATACTCATTACGTCATCCTTTGGTTACCTACACCTTTCTAGAGACTAAAATGGATGAATTCACCAAAGTAAGACGAAATGAAGCTCAATACACTCAATTTGGACCAAAATAGGCTCATTACACCATCCTTTGGTTATCTACAACATCCTAGTGACTAAAATGGATGAAGTAATCAAAGTAAGACGTACTGAAGCTAAATACACTGAATTAGGAGCAAAATAGCTCATTACATCATCCTTTGGTTATCTACAACATCCTAGTGACTAAAATGGAGCCATTGTCCAAAGTAAGACGAAATGAAGCTCAATACACTCAATTAGGATCAAAATAGGCTCATTACATCATCCTTTGGTTATCTACAACATCCTAGTGAGTAAAATGGAGCCATTGACCAAAGTAAGACGAAATGAAACTCAATACACTCAATTAGGACCAAAATAGGCTCATTACATCATCCTTTGGTTACCTACACCTTTCCAATGACTAAAATGGATGAATTGACGAAAGTAAGACCAAATGAAGCTCAATACACTCAATTAGGACCAAATCAGGCTCATTACATCATCCTTTGGTTATCTACAACATCCTAGTGACTAAAATGGAGCCATTGACCAAAGTAAGACGAAATGAAGCTCAATACACTCAATTAGGACCAAAATAGGCTCATTACATCATCCTTTGGTTACTTATACATCTAATGACTAAAATGGATGAATTTACCAAAGTAAGACAAATGAAGCTCAATACACTCAATTAGGACCAAATAGGCTCATTATCCTTTGGCTAGTGACAAAGATGAAGCTCAATACACTCAATTAGGACCAAAATAGGCTCATTACATCATCCTTTGGTTATCTACAACATCCTAGTGACTAAAATGGAGCCATTGACCAAAGTAAGACGAAATGAAGCTCAATACACTCAATTAGGACCAAAATAGGCTCATTACAGCATTTTGGTTATCTACAACATCCTAGTGACTAAAATGGAGCCATTGAAAGTAAGACCAAATGAAGCTCAATACACTCAATTAGGACCAAAATAGGCTCATTAATATCCTTTGGTTATGACATCCTAGTGACTAAAATGTATGAATTGACCAAAGTAAGACCAAATGAAGCTCAATACACTCAATTAGGACCAAAATATGCTTATTACATCATATTTTGATTATCTACAACATCCTAGTGACTAAAATGGAGCCATTGAAAATAGAAAGACCAAATGAAGCTCAATACACTCAATTAGGACCAAAATAGGCTCATTAAATCCTTTGGTTACCAACACCTAGTGACTAAAATGGGATTGACCAAAGTAAGACCAAATGAAGCTCAATACACTCAATTAGGACCAAAATAGGCTCATTACACCATTCTTTGGTTATCTACAACATCCTAGTGACTAAAATGGAGCCATTGTCCAAAGTAAGACGAAATGAAGCTCAATACAATCAATTAGGATCAAAAGAGGCTCATTACATCATCCTTTGGTTATCTACAACATCCTAGTGACTAAAATGGAGCCATTGACCAAAGTAAGACGAAATGAAGCTCAATACACTCAATTAGGACCAAAATAGGCTCATTACATCATCCTTTGGTTATCTACAAATCCCAATGACTAAAATGGATTAATTGATCAAAGTCAGACCAAATGAAGCTCAATACACTCAATACACTCAATTAGGACTAAAATAGGCTTATTACATCATCCTTTGGTTATCTTCAACATCCTAGTGACTAAAATTGAGCCATTGACCAAAGTAAGACGAAATGAAGCTCAATACACTCAATTAGGACCAAAATACACTCATTACATCCTTTGGTTACCTACACCTTTCTAGAGACTAAAATGGATGAATTCACCAAAGTAAGACGAAATGAAGCTCAATACACTCAATTTGGACCAAAATAGGCTCATTACACCATCCTTTGGTTATCTACAACATCCTAGTGACTAAAATGGATGAAGTAATCAAAGTAAGACGTATGAAGCTAAATACACTGAATTAGGAGCAAAATAGACTCATTACATCATCCTTTGGTTATCTACAACATCCTAGTGACTAAAATGGAGCCACTGTCCAAAGTAAGACGAAATGAAGCTCAATACACTCAATTAGGATCAAAATAGGCTCATTACATCATCCTTTGGTTATCTAACATCCTAGTGAGTAAAATGGAGCCATTGACCAAAGTAAGACGAAATGAAGCTCAATACACTCAATTAGGACCAAAATAGGCTCATTACATCATCCTTTGGTTACCTACACCTTTCCAGTGACTAAAATGGATGAATTGACGAAAGTAAGACCAAATGAAGCTCAATACACTCAATTAGGACCAAATAGGCTCATTACATCATCCTTTGGTTATCTAACATCCTAGTGACTAAAATGGAGCCATTGACCAAAGTAAGACGAAATGAAGCTCAATACACTCAATTAGGACCAAATAGGCTCATTACATCATCCTTTAGTTATCTACAACATACTAATAACTAAATGGATGAATTGATCAAAGTAAGACAAATGAAGCTCAATACACTCAATTAGGACCAAAATAGGCTCATTACATCATCTTTTGGTTATCTACAACATCCTAGTGACAATTAGGACCAAAATAGGCTCATTACATCATCCTTTGGTTACCTACAACCTTTCCAGTGACTAAAATGGATGAATTGACGAAAGTAAGACCAATGAAGCTCAATACACTCAATTAGGACCAAATCAGGCTCATTACATCATCCTTTGGTTATCTACAACATCCTAGTGACTAAAATGGAGCCATTGACCAAAGTAAGACGAAATGAAGCTCAATACACTCAATTAGGACCAAAATAGGCTCATTACATCATCCTTTGGTTATCTACAACATCTAATGACTAAAATGGATGTTGATCAAAGTAAGACCAAATGAAGCTCAATACACTCAATTAGGACCAAAATAGGCTCATTACATCATCCTTTGGTTATCTACAACATCCTAGTGACTAAAATGGAGAATTGCCAAAGTAAGACAAATGAAGCAATACACTCAATTAGGAAAATATGCTCATTATTTGTATCTACAACAGTGACAAAAATGAAAATGACAAATGAAGCTCAAATACACTCAATTAGGACCAAAATAGCTCTATTACATCAATTTTGATTATCTACAACATCCTAGTGACTAAAATGGAGCCATTGAAAATAGAAAGACCAAATGAAGCTCAATACACTCATTAGGACCAAAATAGGCTCATAAATCTGCTTTGCGTTACCAACACCTTTCTAGTGACTAAAATGGATGGATTGACCAAAGTAAGACCAAATGAAGCTCAATACACTCAATTAGGACCAAAATAGGCTCATTACACCATTCTTTGTATCTACAACATCCTAGTGACTAAAATGGAGCCATGTCCAAAGTAAGACGAAATGAAGCTCAATACAATCAATTAGGATCAAAAGAGGCTCATTACATCATCCTTTGGTTATCTACAACATCCTAGTGACTAAAATGGAGCCATTGACCAAAGTAAGACGAAATGAAGCTCAATACACTCAATTAGGACCAAAATAGGCTCATACATCATCCTTTGGTTATCTACAACATCCCAATGACTAAAATGGATTAATTGATCAAAGTCAGACCAAATGAAGCTCAATACACTCAATACACTCAATTAGGACTAAAATAGGCTTATTAACATCATCCTTTGTTATCTTCAACATCCTAGTGACTAAAATTGAGCCATTGACCAAAGTAAGACGAAATGAAGCTCAATACACTCAATTAGGACCAAAATACACTCATTACGTAATCCTTTGGTTACCTACACCTTCTAGAGACTAAAATGGATGAATTCACCAAAGTAAAGACGAAATGAAGCTCAATACACTCAATTTGGACCAAAATAGGCTCATTACACCATCCTTTGGTTATCTACAACATCCTAGTGACTAAAATGGATGAAGTAATCAAAGTAAGACGTACTGAAGCTAAATACACTGAATTAGGAGCAAAATAGACTCATTACATCATCCTTTGGTTATCTACAACATCCTAGTGACTAAAATGGAGCCACTGTCCAAAGTAAGACGAAATGAAGCTCAATACACTCAATTAGGATCAAAATAGGCTCATTACATCATCCTTTGGTTATCTACAACATCCTAGTGAGTAAAATGGAGCCATTGACCAAAGTAAGACGAAATGAAGCTCAATACACTCAATTAGGACCAAAATAGGCTCATTACATCATCCTTTGGTTACTACACCTTTCCAGTGACTAAAATGGATGAATTGACGAAAGTAAGACCAAATGAAAGCTCAATACCACTCAATTAGGACCAAATCAGGCTCATTACATCATCCTTTGGTTATCTACAAACATCCTAGTGACTAAATGGAGCCATTGACCAAAGTAAGACGAAATGAAGCTCAATACACTCAATTAGGACCAAAATAGGCTCATTACATCATCCTTTAGTTATCTACAACATACTAATAACTAAAATGGGATGAATTGATCAAAAGTAAAGACCAAATGAAGCTCAATACACTCAATTAGGACCAAAATAGGCTCATTACATCCATCTTTGGTTATCTACAACATCCTAGTGACTAAATGGAGCCACTGTCCAAAGTAAGACGAAATGAAAGCTCAATACACTCAATTAGGATCAAAATATGCTCATTACATCATCCTTGGTTATCTACAACATCCTAGTGACTAAAATGATGAATTGACCAAAGTAAGACCAAATGAAGCTCAATACACTCAATTAGGACCAAAATATGCTTATTACATCATTTTTGATTATCTCAACATCTAGTGACTAAATGGAGCCATTGAAAAAGAAAGACAAATGAAGCTCAATACACTCAATTAGGACCAAAATAGGCTCAATTAAATCTGCTTTGGTTACCAACACTTTCTAGTGACTAAAATGGATGGATGACCAAAGTAAGACCAAATGAAGCAATACACTCATTAGGACAAAAATAGGCCATTACACACATTCTTGGTTATCTACAACATCCTACTGACTAAAATGGAGCCATTGTCCAAAGTAAGACGAAATGAAGCTCAATACAATCAATTAGGATCAAAAGAGGCTCATTACATCATCCTTTGGTTATCTACAACATCCTAGTGACTAAAATGGAGCCATTGACCAAAGTAAGACGAAATGAAGCTCAATACACTCAATTAGGACCAAAATAGGCTCATTACATCATCCTTTGGTTATCTACAACATCCCAATGACTAAAATGGATTAATTGATCAAAGTAAGACCAAATGAAGCTCAATACACTCAATTAGGACAAAAATAGGCTTATTACATCATCCTTTGGTTATCTTCAACATCCTAGTGACTAAAATGAGCCATTGAACCAAAGTAAGACGAAATGAAGCTCAATACACTCAATTAGGACCATAAATACACTCATTACGTAATCCTTTGGTTTACCTACACCTTTCTAGAGACTAAAATGGATGAATTCACCAAAGTAAGACGAAATGAAGCTCAATACACTCAATTATGGACCAAAATAGGCTCATTACACCATCCTTTGGTTATCTACAACATCCTAGTGACTAAAATGGATGAAGTAATCCAAAGTAAGACGTACTGAAGCTAAATACACTAATTAGGAGCAAAATAGACTCATTACATCATCCTTTGGTTATCTACAACATCCTAGTGACTAAAATGGAGCCACTGTCCAAAGTAAGACGAAATGAAGCTCAATACACTCAATTAGGATCAAAATAGGCTCATTACATCATCCTTTGGTTATCTACAACATCCTAGTGAGTAAATGGAGCCATTGACCAAAGTAAGACGAAATGAAGCTCAATACACTCAATTAGGACCAAAATAGGCTCATTACATCATCCTTTGGTTACCTACACCTTTCCAGTGACTAAAATGGATGAATTGACGAAAGTAAGACCAAATGAAGCTCAAATACACTCAATTAGGACCAAAATCAGGTCTCATTACATCATCCTTTGGTTTCTACAACATCCTAGTGACTAAAATGGAGCCATTGACCAAAGTAAGACGAAATGAAGCTCAATACACTCAATTAGGACCAAAATAGGCTCATTACATCATCCTTTAGGTTACTCTACAACATTACTAATGTAACTAAAATGGATGAATTGACCAAAGTAAGACGAAATGAAGCTCAATACACTCAATTAGGACCAAAATAGGCTCATTACCATCATCCTTTGGTTATCTACAACATCCTAGTGACTTAAAATGGAGCCACTTGTATCCAAGTAAGACGAATGAAGCTCAATACACTCAATTAGGATCAAATAAGCTTCATTACATCATCCTTTGGTTATCTACAACATCCTAGTGACTAAAATGGAGCCATTGACCAAAGTAAGACGAAATGAAGCTCAATACACTCAATTAGGACCAAAATAGGCTCATTACATCATCCTTTGGTTACCTACAAGTGACTAAAATAATTGACAAAGTAAGACGAAATGAAGCTCAATACACTCAATTAGGACCAAATAGGCTCATTACATCATCCTTTGGTTATCTACAACATCCTAGTGACTAAAATGGAGCCATTGACCAAAGTAAGACGAAATGAAGCTCAATACACTCAATTAGGACCAAATAGCTTTGGGACCTCAAGTTGAAGCTCAATACACTCCAAAATAGGCTCATTACCATCCTTTGGTTATCTACAACATCCTAGTGACTAAAATGGAGAATTGAAAGTAAGAAATGAAGCTCAATACACTCAATTAGGACCAAAATAGGCTCATTACATCATCCTTTGGTTATCTACAACATCTAGTGACTAAAATGGAGCCATTGACCAAAGTAAGACGAAATGAAGCTCAATACACTCAATTAGGACCAAAATAGGCTCATTACACCATTCTTTGGTTATCTACAACATCCTAGTGACTAAAATGGAGCCATTGTCAAAGTAAGACGAAATGAAGCTCAATACACTCAATTAGGATCAAAATAGGCTCATTACATCATCCTTTGGTTATCTACAACATCCTAGTGACTAAAATGGAGCCATTGACCAAAGTAAGACGAAATGAAGCTCAATACACTCAATTAGGACCAAAATAGGCTCATTACATCATCCTTTGGTTATCTACACTTTCTAGTGACTAAAATGGATGAATTGACCAAAGTAAGACGAAATGAAGCTCAATACACTCAATTAGGACCAAAATAGGCTCATTACTCCTTTGGTTATCTACAACATCCTAGTGACTAAAATGGAGCCATTGATCAAAGTAAGACGAAATGAAGCTCAATACACTCAATTAGGACCAAAATAGGCTCATTACATCATCCTTTGGTTATCTACAACATCCTAGTGACTAAAATGGAGCCATTGACCAAAGTAAGACGAAATGAAGCTCAATACACTCAATTAGGACCAAAATAGGCTCATTACATCATCCTTTGGTTATCTACAACATCCCAATGACTAAAATGGTTGATCAAAGTAAGACCAAATGAAGCTCAATACACTCAATTAGGAGCAAAATAGACTCATTACATCATCCTTTGGTTATCTACAATATCCTAGTGACTAAAATTGAGCCATTGACCAAAGTAAGACGAAATGAAGCTCAATACACTCAATTAGGACCAAAATACACTCATTACGTCATCCTTTGGTTACCTACACCTTTCTAGAGACTAAAATGGATGAATTCACCAAAGTAAGACGAAATGAAGCTCAATACACTCAATTTGGACCAAAATAGGCTCATTACACCATCCTTGGTTATCTACAACATCCTAGTGACTAAAATGGATGAAGTAATCAAAGTAAGACGTATGAAGCTAAATACACTGAATTAGGAGCAAAATAGCTCATTACATCATCCTTTGGTTATCTACAACATCCTAGTGACTAAAATGGAGCCACTGTCCAAAGTAAGACGAAATGAAGCTCAATACACTCAATTAGGATCAAAATAGGCTCATTACATCATCCTTTGGTTATCTACAACATCCTAGTGTGTAAAATGGAGCCATTGACCAAAGTAAGACGAAATGAAGCTCAATACACTCAATTAGGACCAAAATAGGCTCATTACATCATCCTTTGGTTACCTACACCTTTCCAGTGACTAAAATGGATGAATTGACGAAAGTAAGACCAAATGAAGCTCAATACACTCAATTAGGACCAAATAGGCTCATTACATCATCCTTTGGTTATCTACAACATCCTAGTGACTAAAATGGAGCCATTGACCAAAGTAAGACGAAATGAAGCTCAATACACTCAATTAGGACCAAAATAGG
This sequence comes from Aeschynomene evenia, assembly GCA_013621005.1. NCBI lineage: Eukaryota > Viridiplantae > Streptophyta > Magnoliopsida > Fabales > Fabaceae > Aeschynomene > Aeschynomene evenia. The sequence goes on along the minus strand of RYYW01000096.1, from coordinate 43,220 downwards.
CTCATTACATCATCCTTTGGTTATCTACAACATCCCAATGACTAAAATGGATGAATTGATCAAAGTAAGACAAATGAAGCTCAATACACTCAATTAGGACAAAATAGGCTATTACATCATCCTTTGGTTATCTTCAACATCCTAGTGACTAAAATGGAGCCATTGACCAAGTAAGACGAAATGAAGCTCAATACACTCAATTAGGACCAAAATACACTCATTACGTAATCCTTTGGTTACCTACACCTTTCTAGAGACTAAAATGGATGAATTCACCAAAGTAAGACGAAATGAAGCTCAATACACTCAATTTGGACCAAAATAGGCTCATTACACCATCCTTTGGTTATCTACAACATCCTAGTGACTAAAATGGATGAAGTAATCAAAGTAAGACGTACTGAAGCTAAATACACTGAATTAGGTGCAAAATAGACTCATTACATCATCCTTTGGTTATCTACAACATCCTAGTGACTAAAATTGAGCCACTGTCCAAAGTAAGACGAAATGAAGCTCAATACACTCAATTAGGATCAAAATAGGCTCATTACATCATCCTTTGGTTATCTACAGCATCCTAGTGAGTAAAATGGAGCCATTGACCAAAGTAAGACGAAATGAAGCTCAATACACTCAATTAGGACCAAAATAGGCTCATTACATCATCCTTTGGTTACCTACACCTTTCCAGTGACTAAAATGGATGAATTGACGAAAGTAAGACCAAATGAAGCTCAATACACTCAATTAGGACCAAATAGGCTCATTACATCATCCTTTGGTTATCTACAACATCCTAGTGACTAAAATGGAGCCATTGACCAAAGTAAGACGAAATGAAGCTCAATACACTCAATTAGGACCAAAATAGGCTCATTACATCATCCTTTAGTTATCTACAACATACTAATAACTAAAATGGATGAATTGATCAAAGTATGACCAAATGAAGCTCAATACAAACAATTAGGACCAAAATAGGCTCATTACATCATCCTTTGGTTATCTACAACATCCTAGTGACTAAAATGGAGCCACTGTCCAAAGTAAGACGAAATGAAGCTCAATACACTCAATTAGGATCAAAATATGTTCATTACATCATCCTTTGGTTATCTACAACATCCTAGTGACTAAAATGGAGCCATTGTCCAAAGTAAGACGAAATGAAGCTCAATACACTCAATTAGGATCAAAATAGGCTCATTACATCATCCTTTGGTTATCTACAACATCCTAGTGAGTAAAATGGAGCCATTGACCAAAGTAAGACGAAATGAAGCTCAATACACTCAATTAGGACCAAAATAGGCTCATTACATCATCCTTTGGTTACCTACACCTTTCCAGTGACTAAAAGGGATGAATTGACGAAAGTAAGACCAAATGAAGCACAATACACTTAATTAGGACTAAATCAGGCTCATTACATCATCCTTTGGTTATCTACAACATCCTAGTGACTAAAATGGAGCCATTGACCAAAGTAAGACGAAATGAAGCTCAATACACTCAATTAGGACCAAAATAGGCTCATTACATCATCCTTTGGTTACTTATACCTTTCTAATGACTAAAATGGATGAATTTACCAAAGTAAGACGAAATGAAGCTCAATACACTCAATTAGGACCAAAATAGGCTCATTACACCATCCTTTGGTTATCTACAACATTCTAGTGACTAAAATGGATGAATTGATCAACGTAAGACCTAATGAAGCTCAATACACTCAATTAGGACCAAAATAGGCATTACATCATCCTTTGGTTATCTACAACATCCTAGTGACTAAAATGGAGCCATTGACCAAAGTAAGACGAAATGAAGCTCAATACACTCAATTAGGCAAATAGGCTC
>RYYW01000096.1:17852-29832 GCA_013621005.1 Aeschynomene evenia | reverse complement strand
CTAAGGCTTGAAAGAGATGACTTTAAAAAATAGATATCTTGAAGGTCAACCTCTATCAAGTTAGAAACAATGTCTTCTGTAACTGTTGAAAAGCCGAACTGGCTTTGATAGAATTACAAAAGACAAATGAGCTTCTCACTTCTGACTTAGTTAAATGGTCAAGGGTGAAAAAATGATGACACTCTTGCTTGGTGGTCAAAGACCTTACAAGGATAAGAGTGGACTTGGTTATGAAGAAATCTTCGAACCAAATGATATTGATCCATCTTTAACTAAATCACCTCGCACGTGCATCGCATGTTTTAAAGTGGCCATGGTTCTGAAAAATGTCCTATGTTGGAAAAAGGAAAAATCTCTAAGCCTCAGAAGGCTCAAAGAAAACTCAGAAAGCAAAGCCTTCTAAGAAGACTAACCCCTCTCAGAAGGGTAAAACTTCTCAGAAAGCAAGTGCTTCTGAAAAGGGCAAACAAAAGGTCTCTGACTCTCAAAACCATGACCCTTCTAAGAAAAGAAGGCAAAAGTCCAAGAAAGCTAACAAGCAAGGACCCAACAAAGAATGGTACCTAAATCTGTTAACTTTGTGACTGCAGGTACATCATCAAGCGCTGCTCCACCACCACGATGAGCAGTGGTACCTTGACAGTGGCTGCTCGAGGCACATGACTGGAGCAAGCACTGGTTCAGAAGTCTCAAGCCCAAGAAAGGCGGAACAGTGCGATTCGGTGATGGCGCTAAGGAAGAGTCACTGCAATCGGAGATGTTGGTAAGGATTCCTCTCACCAAATCTCAGATGTACTTTGGTCGATGGCTTAACTCACAATCTATTAAGCATTAGTCAATTTGTGACAAAGGCTTAAAGGTTGAGTTTTATGCCAAGTATTGTCATGTGATTAATCTCACAAATGACAAGATCGTTCTGGAAGGAAAACGTGTTGGTAACATCTATGTTATCCATCTGGATGATCTAAAGGATCAAAACGTGGAGTGCCTTGTCTCTGTCCAAGAAGACAAATGGCTATGGCATAAGAAACTTGGTCATGCCCATATGAGACTTCTTTCTGAACTCTCTCAGAAAGGACTTGTAAAGGGCCTTCCCAGAATTAAGTATCAGAAGGATGCAACCTGCGACTTCTGTGAAAAGGGAAACAGACCAAAGCTTCCTTTCCCAGTAAAAGTGGTATTTCTACTCAGAAACCACTGGAACTGCTCCACATGGATCTCTTTGGACCAACCAGAACGGCTTCTTTCTGGAAAACGCTATGGTCTTGTCATAGTGGATGATTACTCCAGATTCACTTGGGTTTTCTTTCTAGCCTCTAAGGAAGAAACTTTTGAGAAGTTCAAAGCATTTGCAAAAAGAGTTTCAACAGAAAAGGATTCGCACATTCATGCCATAAGATCAGATCATGGTGGTGAATTTGAGAACCATGCTTTCGAAAAGTTTTGTGAAAATCTGGGCATTGCTCACGAATTCTCATCTCCCAGAACTCCTCAACAAAATGGAGTGGCTGAGAGAAAGAATCGAAGCCTTCAAGAGATGGCAAGAACAATGCTCTTAGAAAGCGGACTTTCAAAAGGTTTCTGGGCTGAAGCAGTTAACACTTGCTACATTCAGAATCGAGTCTTTCTGAGACCAAAACCTTACGAGCTATGGAAGAATAAAATACCAAACATTCTTATTTCCATGTATTTGGTTCTTCTTGTTTATTCTCAACACAAGGACAAACTCTCTAAGTTTGATCCTAAGTCCGATGATGGATGCTTCCTAGGATACTCCTCAGTCTCTAAAGCTTACAGAGTATATAACAAAAGGAGTAAATGTGTTGAAGAGACAATCCATATTAAGTTCAAAGAACTTAGTAAGGACATGTCTCAGAAAGATGCAGACTTAGAAGATGAGTTTGAGAAACTCAACATCTTCTGAGAAAGCCAAAAAGAAAATTCTTATAGATGATGAGACTGACTTCCAACCCATGGAACAACCATCTCTAACTAAAGAAAAATCTAGTAGCATCATCGAAGCTCCAGAACCTAGAGAATCTACTTCTCCAAATGCAATGGAATTTAGATTCTCAGAAGGTCAAGCCTCTGATGACTCAGAAAGAGAACCTTCTGTGTCTCCTTCTCAGAACCCTACTCCTAAAGGGATTAGAGGCTCAAGAGACTTGAAGAACGTCTCTCAGAATGAAGTCTTGGGTAATCCAGAACGTGGCGTAAGAACCAGAAGGAACTACACAAATCTTGCTATGGTTTCTGAACTTGAACCAGACTCCATAGAAGAGGCGTTAGATGATCCTAGCTGGGTAAATGCCATGCAGGATGAACTTGACCAATTCGAGAGAAATCAAGTTTGGAAACTAACTCAGAAGCCCAAAGGCAAAAGTGTCATTGGGACTAAATGGGTGTTTCGAAACAAACTTGATGAAAACGGTCAAGTCGTGAGAAACAAGGCTAGATTGGTTGCTCAAGGGTACAACCAACAAGAAGGGATAGACTACGATGAAACTTTTGCTCCAGTCGCAAGATTGGAAGCTATCAGAATGTTGCTAGCTTTTGCTGCACACAAAGGTTTCAAACTCTATCAGATGGATGTTAAGTCTGCCTTCTTGAATGGATACCTTTCTGAGGAAGTTTATGTAAAACAACCTCCTGGTTTTGTGAATGATGCATTCCCGGATCACGTATTTAAGCTTACAAAGGCTCTCTATGGTCTGAAACAAGCTCCAAGAGCTTGGTACGATAGATTGAGCTCTTTCCTACTTAAAAACGGATTCTCAAGAGGGAAAGTGGACACAACTCTCTTTACACTCTCAGAAGACTCTGGCTTCTTGATTGTCCAGATTTATGTTGATGACATAATATTTGGCGCAACCAATGAATGCCTTTGCAAAGAATTCTCCAAGCTTATGCAAGGTGAATTCGAGATGAGCATGATGGGAGAATTAAAATTCTTCCTAGGATTGCAAATCAAGCAAGAGTCAGAAGGGACAGTTATCCACCAAGAGAAGTATACCAAAGAACTTCTGAGGAAGTTTCTGATGGATAAGGCCAAACCCATGAGCACTCCCATGCATCCCTCTCAAGTAATTGACTTGGATGAAGATGGTGAGAAAGTCTCAGAAAGCAACTATCGAGGGATGATTGGCTCACTTCTCTACTTAACTGCCTCCAGACCAGATCCAACTCAGTGTTGGGATCTGTGCTAGATTCCAGTCTAAGCCTAAGCAATCACATTTAACTGCAGTTAAACGAATTTTACGATATTTAAGTGGAACTACTAATCTTGGTCTTTGGTACGAGAAAGGTTGTTCTTCTGATGTTTAGGATATTGTGATGCTGACTACGCTGGAGATAGGATCGATCGCAAAAGCACAAGTGGCTGCTGCTGCTTCTTTGGAAAATGCTTGATCACTTGGTCTTGCAAGAAGCAAAATACGATCGCCCTATCAACTGCTGAAGCTGAATATGTATCTGCTGCGAACTGCTTCTCAGATGCTCTGGATTAAGAATCAGCTACTTGATTATCAATTAAGGTACACCAAAATTCCTATCCTCTGTGATAATACAAGTGCTATCAACTTAGCTAAGAATCCTATTCAGCATTCTCGATCCAAGCACATTGATATAAAACATCATTTTATTCGGGATCATGTGCAAAAAGGCGACATTGAACTTAAATTTGTGAATACTGAGGATCAAATCTCAGATATATTTACAAAGCCTTTACCCGAGGATCGTTTCAATGTTCTGAAAGGACTTCTCAATCGAAGACGTTTCTAAGTACTTTGAAATTAAAAACTTTTTCTTAGAAACCCCCCTTAGTCCTAGTTTAGACTCTGAGACAAACAATAGAACTAAGCTTCTGAGCTAGAAGTAAGATAAACACAGAAAACTCTATCTGAGAAAATTTGTTCTCAGAAGACTCATTCCTCAGAAAGGAGATCTTCTGAAACATTTCTCAGAAGGACCACTTCTATCAGAAGGGTACCTTCCGAGAAACAAGTTACCAACGGTAACTTTTGGATAAGCGTCAGAAACGGCTAGTTACAAGCCAGTTCTATAAATACTCATGGCATTGTTCCATTTGAGCACTTTGCGCTTAAAACATACCAAAACTCTGCCAAATCCTCTCCTCGCTTTCCAATCTTCATCTGCTCTCTCTCTCTCTCTCTGCTATCTCTACTCTCTTGTTCTTCTCTATCTCATCTCATCTCTTCTCAAACTTAAACCTTTCCTCCAAATGGCCTTCTCTGGAGAGATTAAGGGCTTAATGAGAAACAACCTCAATGAAGTATCCGAAGATATTCTCTACGACAATGAGGAGATGCAATCCCTATTCCACAAGACTTATCTTCCAAGAAATCTTGCTATGGGAAGGTACTACCTCTCAACGTATACAATCAAGTGGATGAACTTCAACTCACTTTCCTCAAGCAACCTGGATGGCCAGCCATGATGAGCTCCGAGGACGTGTGCTACCCAAATGTGGTGAGAGCATTCTATTCGCAAATAGAAAGGTTCACCAACAAAGGGGTCAAGAGCACGATTGCTGATCAACAGATCCGCTTCTCCTCCTCTGACATCAACAAAATTTTCAAGACCTTAAATGGTGGTGCTGTCATCGCCGACGACCCAGAATGGGTCAAGGAGGTAGATGACTCAGAAGAAGAAGTAGTAACACTTCTAACTGGTAGCAACAGTCTACCACTCAAGGGCGTGAAGGTGCCTCATCTCACGCAAGAAGCCAGAATCATCTTCTCAGTTATCCAGCATACCCTTCTCCCTCGGATTGGAGACATGGGGAATGTCACCACCATGGACGCATGTCTACTTTACCATCTGCTGAAGAAAGAGAGGGTTGATTTTGGGAGGATGGTGCTAAACTACATGATGCACCAAGCACATCCTAAAAGAGCGCTTACAAGTCTACCCTATGGGAGTCTTTTGACCAAGATCTTAAATCACTTCTCTTTTCCCCTTGAAGACTATGAATACGTCTTCAACCACAGCAAATTCACCATGGTCACCTTCAACAACATCAAGAAGAAGAAGGTACCAGAGACGGGGCACCTAAGAAGAAGGAGGAAGCAAAGCCTTACAAGGGAGCTGCTAGCACCAAACAGCCCTCTAAGGCTGAGAAAGGAAAGGAAAAGGCTTCTGACCCCTCAGAAAGGAAAGAAGCAGCCAAAGGTGACTCACCCTTCTCCAACAAGGGTGACAAGGAGTATGGCTTCTGAGGAAGCTCAGAAGACTCCTCAGAAGGAACCTGAGGTTGTTGAGGCTGTTGAAGACTCAGAAGAAACAACGTCTGAGCAACCCATGACCAGAAAGAGGAAAACACCTCCAACTCTCCAAGTCCCAGACGTGCCACCAGAAGGGAAAAAGAAACGTGGTCGTTTGGTAAAAGCTTACTCTAAAACTCCACCTTCCTTTCTTAAATCTTCTTCTACTTCAATTCCTGTTTCTGATTCTGTTGCTGGTTTTAAACCCACCAAATTTAAAACTAAACTCCTGCATTCCTTGAATTATCAGGGAAAGTCTCACAAAGGAGTGGGGATAAAAACCACTAAGAAACAGAGCCCGCCGAAGCCGACGGGTAAAGAAATTATAGCAGTTGCTGTTGTTGCTGCTGCTGAAGAAGAAGAAGAAGCTTCTCATCACTCCTCCCCCTCAGGGAATGTCTCTCCAACCAGAAAAGACGTTCAGGGGCATGGAGGAAATGTTGCTGATTCTTCGTCTGAGGAAGAAGATGCGGCAAGCTTCCGCATTGAGCATCGCACTCCAGATGGTGGAACTCTCTGAGGCAACCACAACCGAGGCTGCTGCTGTGAATGCTGAGTCACTGCTCAGACAATGCTTGATGTCCAGAAGGAACTGGATCAACCCTCTGAGACTCCAGAAGCTGCTCAGATGCAACCACAACAACAACTACAGCATGAGGAAGCCTTACTTGAACCAACTTCTGAGGTTGGTCCCCTCTCTTCTGAGATCCCTTCGGAACATGAGGAAACTCATATCTCAACACATGAAGTAGTGCCAGGGACCACCAGCACTGGGCTCAGCTCAGAGGTGGGCGCTGACGCTACCATGGCTGCCGGAGTTGCAGCAGTTGAGGCATTTGTTGCCCACAGTTCCTTGGAAGGAACTCTATCTGAGAAGGACTCTCAGAAGGAACCAGAGGTTCCTCCTCTAGATCTAACAGAAGTTCCTCCTCCATCCTTCAATCAACAGGGTCCTACCTTCTCGATTACGGACTCGATGATTAGTCCTGGCTTCCAGCTGGGAAGAATGGTAGTCACACCACCCTCTGTGCAATTTCGGCCTTTCTTTGGTCGAACTGAGAAGTTGAAGTGCATTGAAGCCATACATAGCCAGATCTCAACTTTCAACCTCTCCGAAGATGCTCAGACTTCTGGTGCTATGGAGCAACCATCAGCTCGGCAACCTTCTGATCTAGACCTTGCTCTAGTTTCTGAGGACACTCAGAGGCAGCCTTCTATTGAACTCGCTGCTATTGAAGACAAAGCTGTCCAAGAAGAAGAACTTCCTGAATATCAACAGAGGGATATCATCGATGAGGTTCTTGAGGCTGAAGTCTCTCGCCCTCCTCCATCTCAACCCTCATCTTCTCAACAGCCTTCCACTTCCTCTGAACTACCTCCAGAATGCGCTCCGAATGCGACTCAGAGCGAGATTCTCATGGAGATATGCCAGCTGCTACGCTACATTGCTAGAAGGCAGTAGTTCTAAGTCAATGATGGCGTTTATGTCTTAGCCACCCTTTTTGATATAACAAAGGGGGAGTAGATAAATGATAAAATTTTTGTACATTGGCTATACGTAAACACTAGGCTAGGACTTAGGGGGAGCAACAACTTAGGGGGAGCCAAATATTTTGTATCTCTACAAAACCATCAATGAAAAATCATTATTTTGGCATTTCATGCTTATTCTTAATTATTTGGCATCTATTGATTTACTTAGCCTGGTATTTCTTAATCTCATACGTATATTCATCAAGAAATACATGCTATGTAATTGATAATCTCAAACAGTAATCATACATTGCATACTTTAACTGTTGATTATCACAGCCTTCTAAGAAAATAACTAAGCCTTCTCTCAGAAAGCTAAGTTAGTTTCTAAGAAAGCAAAAGTGCAGTCTGAATAAGTTGTGAACTTACTCAGAAACACTTCTGAACTTAAGCAAAATTATTATCTTAAGACTTAAGTTGTTATCATCAAAAAGGGGGAGATTGTAAGCTCCAGAACCCTTCTGAGAGAATTAGGCATAATTCTCTTAGAGCAATGAAAGTTTTAATGATAACAAGGTAAGCTATAAGTATAAAAGTTTTACTTAAGGTTGTACTAATATGTGCGCTAAGTGTCTCAGAAAGCTTTAAATTATTGCAATACCATGAGCAAAGACCAAGACAAAACATCAAGTAGCCTCGAGATCAATTGATAAAATCATAGCGCCAAAAGATATCAGAAAGGATGTCTCAGAAGCGCAGAAGGTGAAAACATGTTTCTGAGGAAAGAACACTGTCGCCTCAGAAGGGTCTCAGAAGACCTTGCGACTAGTAGTTCTCAGAAGGGTCTTCCCTCAGAAGGTTCGCCTCAGAAGTCCGTACAACTCTCAGAAAGTTGGACTCAGAAGCAACCAAGGTCTGGACTCAAGGGATCGCAAGAAGTCTCAGAAAGCTCGCTACAACTAGCTAAGGAAGTGGAACACGCGCACTGTGCAGTTCTGAAAAGTTCCTCATTTCGCGCTGACTGTAGCAGGGAGCCGTTCTGAAAAGGACACAGCCACATAAGCAAAGTGAAAGCTTCTAATTTCGCGGCTCTTTGATGCCTATATATATGAGTTCAATTCCAGAGCAATGTGACGAAACTCTTGCGCTAAAAACTCTTGATTAAACGTGCAAAAACTCTGCTGAATTGAAAATCATCTGCGAAAACTTAGAACTTTCTCAGAAAGACAATTTTACGGAATTGTTCTTTCAACTTTGCGAAATCTTCTAGTTCTGTTTGGTGTAAATTCTTACAATTGTAAGTTAAATCTAGAAGTCTACTAAGGGTCAAATTAAGTTTGTAACTTAATCTTAGTAGTTCGTTTTCAAAGCAAAAACAACTTTAAAAACGCTAAGTCCTTCGCTGTTTGAAGGCAGTTTAAGTCCTCGAAGTGTTTTTGAGGCAAAGTTTAAGTCCTTAAGTGTTTAAGGCAAAGAAGTCCTCAGTGTGAGGCAAGGAAGTCCTTAAGTGATTAAGGCAAAGAAGTCCTCTAGTGTTGGAGGCAAGGAAGTCCTCTAGTGTGAGGCAAGGAAATCCACTTCGGGTTGTGAAGTGGTGGAAGTCCTTTACTTGGTAAAGGCAGTGTTGTCTGGGAAGGCACTTTAAGAAGAATATCCAAGAACTCTCAACTGAAGGTTGAGGACTGGAGTAGGTTGGTTATAACCGAACCAGTATAAAATTCTTGTGTTAAGCTTTTCTCCCTTACTCTTTACTTGCATAAATCTTTGAGGAAAACTTTGCCACGATTTTAATTAAGAAGTCTCGTAAAAACTTTATTGATTAAAATCAGAAAGCGTTTAAGAAATTCTAACGTAAAGTCATTTTCTTAAAAATTGCTCAGAAAGGAACTTTCTCAGAAAGACTAAGTTCTCAGAAACTTAATCTTCTCAGAAAGTAATTTCCGCTGCAAACTCTTAATTCTACCTTCTGAGTAAAAACAACTTTCTAAGTAAAAGTTTTAAGAAGTAATTTTTAAAACTTGCACGATTCAACCCCCCCTTCTCGTGCACACATACACTTTCAAGGGCTCAAAGGTACTCCTCCTCCTCTTTTCATTGAAAGTGTATGTGTGCACGAGAAGGGGGGTTGAATCGTGCAAGTTTTAAAAATTACTTCTTAAAACTTTTACTTAGAAAGTTGTTTTTACTCAGAAGGTAGAATTAAGAGTTTGCAGCGGAAATTACTTTCTGAGAAGATTAAGTTTCTGAGAACTTAGTCTTTCTGAGAAAGTTCCTTTCTGAGCAATTTTAAGAAAATGACTTTACGTTAGAATTTCTTAAACGCTTTCTGATTTTAATCAATAAAGTTTTTACGAGACTTCTTAATTAAAATCGTGGCAAAGTTTTCCTCAAAGATTTATGCAAGTAAAGAGTAAGGGAGAAAAGCTTAACACAAAGAATTTTATACTGGTTCGGTTATAACCAACCTACTCCAGTCCTCAACCTTCAGTTGAGAGTTCTTGGATATTCTTCTTAAAGTGCCTTCCCAGACAACACTGCCTTTACCAAGTAAAGGACTTCCACCACTTCACAACCCGAAGTGGATTTCCTTGCCTCACACTAGAGGACTTCCTTGCCTCCAACACTAGAGGACTTCTTTGCCTTAATCACTTAAGGACTTCCTTGCCTCACACTGAGGACTTGCCTTTAAGGACTTCTTTGCCTAAACACTTAGAGGACTTAAACTGCCTTCAAACAGCGAAGGACTTAGCGTTTTTTTCGGAAAGTTGTTTTTGCTTTGAAAACAACTACTAAGATTAAGTTACAAACTTAATTTGACCCTTAGTAGACTTCTAGATTTAACTTACAATTGTAAGAATTTACCAATACAGAACTAGAAGATTTTCGCAAAGTTGAAAGAACAATTCCGTAAAATTGTCTTTCTGAGAAAGTTCTAAGTTTTCGCAGATGATTTTCAATTCAGCAGAGTTTTTGCACGTTTAATCAAGAGTTTTTAGCGCAAGAGTTTCGTCACATTGCTCTGGAATTGAACTCATATATATAGGCATCAAAGAGCCGCGAAATTAGAAGCTTTCACTTTGCTTATGTGGCTGTGTCCTTTTCAGAACGGCTCCCTGCTACAGTCAGCGCGAAATGAGGAACTTTTCAGAACTGCACAGTGCGCGTGTTCCCACTTCCTTAGCTAGTTGTAGCGAGCTTTCTGAGACTCTTGCGATCCCTTGAGTCCAGACCTTGGTTGCTTCTGAGTCCAACTTTCTGAGAGTTGTACGGACTTCTGAGGCGAACCTTCTGAGGGAAGACCCTTCTGAGAACTACTAGTCGCAAGGTCTTCTGAGACCCTTCTGAGGCGACAGTGTTCTTTCCTCAGAAACATGTTTTCACCTTCTGCGCTTCTGAGACATCCTTTCTGATATCTTTTGGCGCTATGATTTTATCAATTGATCTCGAGGCTACTTGATGTTTTGTCTTGGTCTTTGCTCATGGTATTGCAATAATTTAAAGCTTTCTGAGACACTTAGCGCACATATTAGTACAACCTTAAGTAAAATTTTTATACTTATGGCTTACCTTGTTATCATTAAAACTTTCATTGCTCTAAGAGAATTATGCCTAATTCTCTCAGAAGGGTTCTGGAGCTTACAATCTCCCCCTTTTTGATGATAACAACTTAAGTCTTAAGATAATAATTTTGCTTAAGTTCAGAAGTGTTTCTGAGTAAGTTCACAACTTATTCAGATGCACTTTTGCTTTCTTAGAAACTAACTTAGCTTTCTGAGAGAAGGCTTAGTTATTTTCTTAGAAGGCTGTGATAATCAACAGTTAAAGTATGCAATGTATGATTACTGTTTGAGATTATCAATTACATAGCGTGTATTTCTTGATGAATATACGTATGAGATTCAGAAATACCAGGCTAAGTAAATCAATAGATGCCAAATAATTAAGAATAAGCATGAAATGCCAAAATAATGATTTTTCATTGATGGTTTTGTAGAGATACAAAATATTTGGCTCCCCCTAAGTTGTTGCTCCCCCTAAGTCCTAGCCTAGTGTTTACGTATAGCCAATGTACAAAAATTTTATCATTTATCTACCCCCCCTTTGTTATATCAAAAGGGTGGCTAAGACATAAACGCCATCATTGACTTAGAACTACTGTCTTCTGGCAATGTAGCGTAGCAGCTGGCATATCTCCATGAGAATCTCGCTCTGAGTCGCATTCGGAGCGCATTCTGGAGGTAGTTCAGAGGAAGTGGAAGGCTGTTGAGAAGATGAGGGTGGAGATGGAGGAGGGCAAGAGACTTCAGCCTCAAGAACCTCATCGATGATATCCCTCTGTTGATATTCAGGAAGTTCTTCTTCTTGGACAGCTTTGTCTTCAATAGCAGCGAGTTCAATAGAAGGCTGCCTCTGAGTGTCCTCAGAAATTAGAGCAAGGTCTAGATCAGAAGGTTGCCGAGCTGATGGTTGCTCCATAGCACCAGAAGTCTGAGCATCTTCGGAGAGGTTGAAAGTTGAGATCTAGCTATGTATGGCTTCAATGCACTTCAACTTCTCAGTTCGACCAAAGAAGCCGAAATTGCACAGAGGGTGGTGTGACTACCATTCTTCCAGCTGGAAGCCAGGACTAATCATCAAGTCCGTAATCGAGAAGGTAGGACCCTGTTGATTGAAGGATGGAGGAGGAACTTCTGTTAGATCTAGAGGAGGAACCTCTGGTTCCTTCTGAGAGTCCTTCTCAGATAGAGTTCCTTCCAAGGAACTGTGGCAACAAATGCCTCAACTGCTGCAACTCCGGCAGCCATGGTAGCGTCAGCGCCCACCTCTGAGCTGAGCCCAGTGCTGGTGGTCCCTGGCACTACTTCATGTGTGAGACATGAGTTTCCTCATGTTCCGAAGGGATCTCAGAGGAGAGGGACCAACCTCAGAAGTTGGTTCAAGTAAGGCTTCCTCATGCTGTAGTTGTTGTTGTGGTTGCATCTGAGCAGCTTCTGGAGTCTCAGAGGGTTGATCCAGTTCCTTCTGGACATCAAGCATTGTCTGAGTCAGTGACTCAGCATTCACAGCAGCAGCCTCGGTTGTGGTTGCCTCAGAGAGTTCCACCATCTGGAGTGCGATGCTCAATGCGGAAGCTTGCCGCATCTTCTTCCTCAGACGAAGAATCAGCAACATTTCCTCCATGCCCCTGAACGTCTTTTCTGGTTGGAGAGACATTCCCTGAGGGG
>RYYW01000096.1:0-15697 GCA_013621005.1 Aeschynomene evenia | reverse complement strand
GAACACCATGGGAGCAACTCTGATGACAAGAATAATCTGGAAGCAGAGTAAAGACCTGGGGTGACAACTCCCACCCTATTGGGCCAATGCTCAGCCAAAAACGGAGAATCAAGAATTAACTACTGTGGGCCTAATCTTCATCGCCACAACCTAAATAATAGAAATGAAAGAATAAATCAAAAAATTTACTATTGGGACAACTCCTATTTTTGCAGAACCTAATTCTTATATGGTTTTAGTTGATGAAAATAAATTTTATCAATGGGATCCTGGTGGTAGTTTCTTTTAACAATAGCATAGAAATAGGATAGGAATATTATTTTTAGAATTAATTATTTTTCTATTAATTGTAATTATGATAGACATTTTACGTTTCTACCACAACCTTGAGGGCAAGGTTGTCTTTAAGGCGAAGGTATTGTAAGGAGTAAATTATTGGGTCCAAAGCTCAGTTAGGAAAAGGTAGTAATATAAATAGGTGATAGTGATGATAATCATTATGCATGGAATTAGTTGATTGATATTTTCCACTTTTGGAATTCCATTCTCTTGAAATTATTCTCCCAAATTCTCCTGATTTGATTAATTCTTTCCTTATTCATTTTCTTACCTCTAGCAAAGGTGCTTTCATTGAACACCAATTTCCATTTTCATGATGGATTACTGAACTCAGTCACAAAGCAAATCAACACAGTGAATGAATATCATGATGATTTCATGACCTATGCTGAGAATGTTCATATCACAGATCCTAAGATATTGTTGAATTGCTTTATCAGCAGATTAAAAGTCGAGATACATTTGGAGGTTATACGTAAAATGCCAAAATCTATTCTAGAGGCTTGGTTCGTTGAAAGATTAAGTGAGTTTAGAATTGCATATGAGAAGCAAGAGGAGCAAGCAAATTCAGACTCAATCATAGCTCATAATTTGGAAAGACCAATTCACCAACAACAAGATGCACAAATAAAAATTCCAGATCCAAAATATTCATATCAACCAAACTCAGAAGTTAATCCAGAAATTCATCGGGTAATAAATTCAGTTCCGAAATTAAGAACAACAACAAATCAAATATCAATTCCAAATAATCCAAATTCAATTGGAAAGCAAAATTCAGAAATGGGAGATTAAGACGAGAACCTATGCCTACATCTGCAACTTCAAGCAATCTACGAGGACGACCTGAGTTACAGCAAGGATCAATCAATTGCGTGGCGATCGAGATGGCACCGATGGAAGCAACCAAGGATCTTGAAACAAGAAGCGGCACAGCTCAGAGCAGAAGCAGCGCCGCGCACGCGGTGGTAGATAGCACCGAGGTCAGTGCTTTTCCAGCAACGGAGGAAGTGGTGCAGGGGCGCACGGAAATCGTGACTTGCAGTGGTGATCCTCGAACGAGTGATGGAGGGTTTCATCGCTGCAAGGGTGATTCAATTGGACCCTTTATCGAACCCTTCAAATCATGGCTAAGCCACCTCCACTCATGGCCCATCATTTCCTTGGGAATCGACTGTAGGGATCAAACAAAGAAGAGGAGTACAAGGGGTGGTGACAGGAACGAATTGTGAAATCGAAGGCGCTAGGGCCGATGGAACACGCGGAGGCCCGCACGCCTCGTGGATGGTGACCATCGTGGGAGACACAAGGATGAAGAAGGAGCGCGCGACGACATTGAGAACTCCGACGCTAGTGACCGGTTCGGTCTTCGGATGGCAGTGATGTGGAACACCATGGGAGCAACTCTGATGACAAGAATAATCTGGAAGCAGAGTAAAGACCTGGGGGTGACAACTCCCACCCTATTGGGCCAATGCTCAGCCCAAAAACGGAGAATCAAGAATTAACTACTGTGGGCCTAATCTTCATCGCCACAACCTAAATAATAGAAATGAAAGAATAAATCAAAAAATTTACTATTGGGACAACTCCTATTTTTGCAGAACCTAATTCTTATATGGTTTTAGTTGATGAAAATAAATTTTATCAATGGGATCCTGGTGGTAGTTTTTTTAACAATAGCATAGAAATAGGATAGGAATATTATTTTAGAATTAATTATTTTTCTATTAATTGTAATTATGATAGACATTTTACGTTTCTACCACAACCTTGAGGGCAAGGTTGTCTTTAAGGCGAAGGTATTGTAAGGAGTAAATTATTGGGTCCAAAGCTCAGTTAGGAAACGGTGGTAATTACTATAAATAGGTGATAGTGATGATAATCATTATGCATGGAATTAGTTGATTGATATTTTCCTCTTTTGGAATTCCATTCTCTTGAAATTATTCTCCCAAATTCTCCCTGATTTGATTAATTCTTTCCTTATTCATTTTCTTACCTCTAGCAAAGGTGCTTTCATTGAACACCAATTTCCATTTTCATGATGGATTACTGAACTCAGTCACAAAGCAAATCAACACAGTGAATGAATATCATGATGATTTCATGACCTATGCTGAGAATGTTCATATCACAGATCCTAAGATATTGTTGAATTGCTTTATCAGCAGATTAAAAGTCGAGATACATTTGGAGGTTATACGTAAAATGCCAAAATCTATTCTAGAGGCTTGGTTCGTTGAAAGATTAAGTGAGTTTAGAATTGCATATGAGAAGCAAGAGGAGCAAGCAAATTCAGACTCAATCATAGCTCATAATTTGGAAAGACCAATTCACCAACAACAAGATGCACAAATAAAAATTCCAGATCCAAAATATTCATATCAACCAAACTCAGAAGTTAATCCAGAAATTCATCGGGTAATAAATTCAGTTCCGAAATTAAGAACAACAACAAATCAAATATCAATTCCAAATAATCCAAATTCAATTGGAAAGCAAAATTCAGAAATGGGAGATTAAGACGAGAACCTATGCCTACATCTGCAACTTCAAGCAATCTACGAGGACGACCTGAGTTACAGCAACGATCAATCAATTGCGTTGGCGATCGAGATGGCACCGATGGAAGCAACCAAGGATCTTGAAACAAGAAGCGGCACAGCTCCGGCAGAAGCAGCGCCGCGCACGCGGTGGTAGATAGCACCGAGGTCAGTGCTTTTCCAGCAACGGAGGAAGTGGTGCAGGGCGCACCGGAAATCGTGACTTGCAGTGGTGATCCTCGAACGAGTGATGGAGGGTTTCATCGCTGCAAGGGTGATTCAATTGGACCCTTTAATCGAACCCTTCAAATCATGGCTAAGCCACCTCCACTCATGGCCCATCATTTCCTTGGGATCACGACTGTAGGGATCAAACAAAGAAGGAGGAGTACAAGGTGGTGGTGACAGGAACGAATTGTGAAATCGAAGGCGCTAGGGCCGATGGAACACGCGGAGGCCCGCACGCCTCGTGGATGGTGACCATCGTGGGAGACACAAGGATGAAGAAGGAGCGCGCGACGACATTGAGAACTCCGACGCTAGTGACCGGGTTCGGTCTTCGGATGGCAGTGATGTGGAACACCATGGGAGCAACTCTGATGACAAGATTAATCTGGAAGCAGAGTAAAGACCTGGGGGTGACAACTCCCACCCTATTGGGCCAATGCTCAGCCCAAAAACGGAGAATCAAGAATTAACTACTGTGGGCCTAATCTTCATCGCCACAACCTAAATAATAGAAATGAAAGAATAAATCAAAAAATTTACTATTGGGACAACTCCTAATTTTTGCAGAACCTAATTCTTATATGGTTTTAGTTGATGAAAATAAATTTTATCAATGGGATCCTGGTGGTAGTTTTTTTTAACAATAGCATAGAAATAGGATAGGAATATTATTTTTAGAATTAATTATTTTTCTATTAATTGTAATTATGATAGACATTTTACGTTTCTACCACAACCTTGAGGGCAAGGTTGTCTTTAAGGCGAAGGTATTGTAAGGAGTAAATTATTGGGTCCAAAGCTCAGTTAGGAAAAGGTAGTAATTACTATAAATAGGTGATAGTGATGATAATCATTATGCATGGAATTAGTTGATTGATATTTTCCTCTTTTGGAATTCCATTCTCTTGAAATTATTCTCCCAAATTCTCCCTGATTTGATTAATTCTTTCCTTATTCATTTTCTTACCTCTAGCAAAGGTGCTTTCATTGAACACCAATTTCCATTTTCATGATGGATTACTGAACTCAGTCACAAAGCAAATCAACACAGTGAATGAATATCATGATGATTTCATGACCTATGCTGAGAATGTTCATATCACAGATCCTAAGATATTGTTGAATTGCTTTTATCAGCAGATTAAAAGTCGAGATGCATTTGGAGGTTATACGTAAAATGCCAAAATCTATTCTAGAGGCTTGGTTCGTTGAAAGATTAAGTGAGTTTAGAATTATATATGAGAAGCAAGAGGAAGCAAGCAAATTCAGACTCAATCATAGCTCATAATTTGGAAAGACCAATTCACCAACAACAAGATGCACAAATAAAATTCCAGATCCACAATATTCATATCAACCAAACTCAGAAGTTAATCCAGAAATTCATCGGGTAATAAATTCAGTTCCGAAATTAAGAACAACAACAAATCAAATATCAATTCCAAATAATCCAAATTCAATTGGAAAGCAAAATTCAGAAATGGGAGATTAAGACGAGAACCTATGCCTACATCTGCAACTTCAAGCAATCTACGAGGACGACCTGAGTTACAGCAACGATCAATCAATTGCGTTGGCGATCGAGATGGCACCGATGGAAGCAACCAAGGATCTTGAAACAAGAAGCGGCACAGCTCCAGGCAGAAGCAGCGCCGCGCACGCGGTGGTAGATAGCACTGAGGTCAGTGCTTTTCCAGCAACGGAGGAAGTGGTGCAGGGCGCACCGGAAATCGTGACTTGCAGTGGTGATCCTCGAACGAGTGATGGAGGGTTTCATCGCTGCAAGGGTGATCAATTGGACCCTTTAATCGAACCCTTCAAATCATGGCTAAGCCACCTCCACTCATGGCCCATCATTTTCCTTGGGATCACGACTGTAGGGATCAAACAAAGAAGGAGGAGTACAAGGTGGTGGTGACAGGAACGAATTGTGAATCGAAGGCGCTAGGGCCGATGGAACACGCGGAGGCCCGCACGCCTCGTGGATGGTGACCATCGTGGGAGACACAAGGATGAAGAAGGAGCGCGCGACGACATTGAGAACTCCGACGCTAGTGACCGGGTTCGGTCTTCGGATGGCAGTGATGTGGAACACCATGGGAGCAACTCTGATGACAAGATTAATCTGGAAGCAGAGTAAAGACCTGGGGGTGACAACTCCCACCCTATTGGGCCAATGCTCAGCCCAAAACGGAGAATCAAGAATTAACTACTGTGGGCCTAATCTTCATCGCCACAACCTAAATAATAGAAATGAAAGAATAAATCAAAAAATTTGCTATTGGGACAACTCCTATTTTTGCAGAACCTAATTCTTATATGGTTTTAGTTGATGAAAATAAATTTTATCAATGGGATTCCTGGTGGTAGTTTTTTTTTAACAATAGCATAGAAATAGGATAGGAATATTATTTTTAGAATTAATTATTTTTCTATTAATTGTAATTATGATAGACATTTTACGTTTCTACCACAACCTTGAGGGCAAGGTTGTCTTTAAGGCGAAGGTATTGTAAGGAGTAAATTATTGGGTCCAAAGCTCAGTTAGGAAAAGGTAGTAATTACTATAAATAGGTGATAGTGATGATAATCATTATGCATGGAATTAGTTGATTGATATTTTCCTCTTTTGGAATTCCATTCTCTTGAAATTATTCTCCCAAATTCTCCCTGATTTGATTAATTCTTTCCTTATCATTTTCTACCTCTAGCAAAGGTGCTTTCATTGAACACCAATTTCCATTTTCATGATGGATTACTGAACTCAGTCACAAAGCAAATCAACACAGTGAATGAATATCATGATGATTTCATGACCTATGCTGAGAATGTTCATATCACAGATCCTAAGATATTGTTGAATTGCTTTATCAGCAGATTAAAAGTCGAGATGCATTTGGAGGTTATACGTAAAATGCCAAAATCTATTCTAGAGGCTTGGTTCGTTGAAAGATTAAGTGAGTTTAGAATTGCATATGAGAAGCAAGAGGAGCAAGCAAATTCAGACTCAATCATAGCTCATAATTTGGAAAGACCAATTCACCAACAACAAGATGCACAAATAAAAATTCCAGATCCAAAATATTCATATCAACCAAACTCAGAAGTTAATCCAGAAATTCACCGGGTAATAAATTCAGTTCCGAAATTAAGAACAACAACAAATCAAATATCAATTCCAAATAATCCAAATTCAATTGGAAAGCAAAATTCAGAAATGGGAGATTAAGACGAGAACCTATGCCTACATCTGCAACTTCAAGCAATCTACGAGGACGACCTGAGTTACAGCAACGATCAATCAATTGCGTGGCGATCGAGATGGCACCGATGGAAGCAACCAAGGATCTTGAAACAAGAAGCGGCACAGCTCCAGGCAGAAGCAGCGCCGCGCACGCGGTGGTAGATAGCACCGAGGTCAGTGCTTTTCCAGCAACGGAGGAAAGTGGTGCAGGGCGCACCGGAAATCGTGACTTGCAGTGGTGATCCTCGAACGAGTGATGGAGGGTTTCATCGCTGCAAGGGTGATTTCAATTGGACCCTTAAATCGAACCCTTCAAATCATGGCTAAGCCACCTCCACTCATGGCCCCATCATTACCTTGGGATCACGATTGTAGGGATCAAACAAAGAAGGAGGAGTACAAGGTGGTGGTGACAGGAACGAATTGTGAAATCGAAGGCGCTAGGGCCGATGGAAAACGCGGAGGCCCGCACGCCTCGTGGATGGTGACCATCGTGGGAGACACAGGATGAAGAAGGAGCGCGCGACGACATTGAGAACTCTGACGCTAGTGACCGGGTTCGGTCTTCGGATGGCAGTGATGTGGAACACCATGGGAGCAACTCTGATGACAAGATTAATCTGGAAGCAGAGTAAAGACCTGGGGGTGACAACTCCCACCCTATTGGGCCAATGCTCAGCCCAAAAACGGAGAATCAAGAATTAACTACTGTGGGCCTAATCTTCATCGCCACAACCTAAATAATAGAAATGAAAGAATAAATCAAAAAAATTTACTATTGGGACAACTCCTAATTTTTGCAGAACCTAATTCTTATATGGTTTTAGTTGATGAAAATAAATTTTATCAATGGGATCCTGTGGTAGTTTTTTTAACAATAGCATAGAAATAGGATAGGAATATTATTTTTAGAATTAATTATTTTTCTATTAATTGTAATTATGATAGACATTTTACGTTTCTACCACAACCTTGAGGGCAAGGTTGTCTTTAAGGCGAAGGTATTGTAAGGAGTAAAATTATTGGGTCCAAAGCTCAGTTAGAAAAGGTAGTAATTACTATAAATAGGTGATAGTGATGATAATCATTATGCATGGAATTAGTTGATTGATATTTTCCTCTTTTGGAATTCCATTCTCTTGAAATTATTCTCCCAAATTCTCCCTGATTTGATTAATTCTTTCCTTATTCATTTTCTTACCTCTAGCAAAGGTGCTTTCATTGAACACCAATTTCCATTTTCATGATGGATTACTGAACTCAGTCACAAAGCAAATCAACACAGTGAATGAATATCATGATGATTTGATGACCTATGCTGAGAATGTTCATATGACAGATCCTAAGATATTGTTGAATTGCTTTATCAGCAGATTAAAAGTCGAGATACATTTGGAGGTTATACGTAAAATGCCAAAATCTATTCTAGAGGCTTGGTTCGTTGAAAGATTAAGTGAGTTTAGAATTGCATATGAGAAGCAAGAGGAGCAAGCAAATTCAGACTCAATCATAGCTCATAAATTGGAAAGACCAATTCACCAACAACAAGATGCACAAATAAAATTCCAGATCCAAAATATTCATATCAACCAAACTCAGAAGTTAATCCAAAAATTCATCGGGTAATAAATTCAGTTCCGAAATTAAGAACAACAACAAATCAAATATCAATTCCAAATAATCCAAATTCAATTGGAAAGCAAAATTCAGAAATGGGAGATTAAGACGAGAACCTATGCCTACATCTGCAACTTCAAGCAATCTACGAGGACGACCTGAGTTACAGCAACGATCAATCAATTGCGTTGGCGATCGAGATGGCACCGATGGAAGCAAACAAGGATCTTGAAACAAGAAGCGGCACAGCTCCAGGCAGAAGCAGCGCCGCGCACGCGGTGGTAGATAGCACCGAGGTCAGTGCTTTTCCAGCAACGGAGGAAGTGGTGCAGGGCGCACCGGAAATCGTGACTTGCAGTGGTGATCCTCGAACGAGTGATGGAGGGTTTCATCGCTGCAAGGGTGATTCAATTGGACCCTTTAATCGAACCCTTCAAATCATGGCTAAGCCACCTCCACTCATGGCCCATCATTTCCTTGGGAATCACGACTGTAGGGATCAACAAAGAAGGAGGAGTACAAGGTGGTGGTGACAGGAACGAATTGTGAAATCGAAGGCGCTAGGGCCGATGGAACACGCGGAGGCCCGCACGCCTCGTGGATGGTGACCATCGTGGGAGACACAAGGATGAAGAAGGAGCGCGCGACGACATTGAGAACTCCGACGCTAGTGACCGGGTTCGGTCTTCGGATGGCAGTGATGTGGAACACCATGGGAGCAACTCTGATGACAAGATTAATCTGGAAGCAGAGTAAAGACCTGGGGGTGACAACTCCCACCCTATTGGGCCAATGCTCAGCCCAAAAACGGAGAATCAAGAATTAACTACTGTGGGCCTAATCTTCATCGCCACAACCTAAATAATAGAAATGAAAGAATAAATCAAAAAAATTTACTATTGGGACAACTCCTAATTTTTGCAGAACCTAATTCTTATATGGTTTTAGTTGATGAAAATAAATTTTATCAATGGGATCCTGGTGGTAGTTTTTTTTAACAATAGCATAGAAATAAGATAGGAATATTATTTTTAGAATTAATTATTTTTCTATTAATTGTAATTATGATAGACATTTTACGTTTCTACCACAACCTTGAGGGCAAGGTTGTCTTTAAGGCGAAGGTATTGTAAGGAGTAAATTATTGGGTCCAAAGCTCAGTTAGGAAAAGGTAGTAATTACTATAAATAGGTGATAGTGATGATAATCATTATGCATGGAATTAGTTGAATTGATATTTTCCTCTTTTGGAATTCCATTCTCTTGAAATTATTCTCCCAAATTCTCCCTGATTTGATTAATTCTTTCCTTATTCATTTTCTTACCTCTAGCAAAGGTGCTTTCATTGAACACCAATTTCCATTTTCATGATGGATTACTGAACTCAGTCACAAAGCAAATCAACACAGTGAATGAATATCATGATGATTTCATGACCTATGCTGAGAATGTTCATATCACAGATCCTAAGATATTGTTGAATTGCTTTATCAGCAGATTAAAAGTCGAGATGCATTTGGAGGTTATACGTAAAATGCCAAAATCTATTCTAGAGGCTTGGTTCGTTGAAAGATTAAGTGAGTTAGAATTATATATGAAAGCAAGAGGAGCAAGCAAATTCAGACTCAATCATAGCTCATAATTTGGAAAGACCAATTCACCAACAACAAGATGCACAAATAAAATTCCAGATCCAAAATATTCATATCAACCAAACTCAGAAGTTAATCCAGAAATTCATCGGGTAATAAATTCAGTTCCGAAATTAAGAACAACAACAAATCAAATATCAATTCCAAATAATCCAAATTCAATTGGAAAGCAAAATTCAGAAATGGGAGATTAAGACGAGAACCTATGCCTACATCTGCAACTTCAAGCAATCTACGAGGACGACCTGAGTTACAGCAACGATCAATCAATTGCGTTGGCGATCGAGATGGCACCGATGGAAGCAACCAAGGATCTGAAACAAGAAGCGGCACAGCTCCAGGCAGAAGCAGCGCCGCGCACGCGGTGGTAGATAGCACTGAGGTCAGTGCTTTTCCAGCAACGGAGGAAGTGGTGCAGGGCGCACCGGAAATCGTGACTTGCAGTGGTGATCCTCGAACGAGTGATGGAGGGTTTCATCGCTGCAAGGGTGATTCAATTGGACCCTTTAATCGAACCCTTCAAATCATGGCTAAGCCACCTCCACTCATGGCCCATCATTTCCTTGGGATCACGACTGTAGGGATCAAACAAAGAAGGAGGAGTACAAGGTGGTGGTGACAGGAACGAATTGTGAAATCGAAGGCGCTAGGGCCGATGGAACACGCGGAGGCCCGCACGCCTCGTGGATGGTGACCATCGTGGGAGACACAAGGATGAAGAAGGAGCGCGCGACGACATTGAGAACTCCGACGCTAGTGACCGGGTTCGGTCTTCGGATGGCAGTGATGTGGAACACCATGGGAGCAACTCTGATGACAAGATAATCTGGAAGCAGAGTAAAGACCTGGGGGTGACAACTCCCACCCTATTGGGCCAATGCTCAGCCCAAAAACGGAGAATCAAGAATTAACTACTGTGGGCCTAATCTTCATCGCCACAACCTAAATAATAGAAATGAAAGAATAAATCAAAAAATTTACTATTGGGACAACTCCTAATTTTTGCAGAACCTAATTCTTATATGGTTTTAGTTGATGAAAATAAATTTTATCAATGGGATCCTGGTGGTAGTTTTTTTTAACAATAGCATAGAAATAGGATAAGAATATTATTTTTAGAATTAATTATTTTTCTATTAATTGTAATTATGATAGACATTTTACGTTTCTACCACAACCTTGAGGGCAAGGTTGTCTTTAAGGCGAAGGTATTGTAAGGAGTAAATTATTGGGTCCAAAGCTCAGTTAGGAAAAGGTAGTAATTACTATAAATAGGTGATAGTGATGATAATCATTATGCATGGAATTAGTTGATTGATATTTTCCTCTTTTGGAATTCCATTCTCTTGAAATTATTCTCCAAATTCTCCCTGATTTGATTAATTCTTTCCTTATTCATTTTCTTACCTCTAGCAAAGGTGCTTTCATTGAACACCAATTTCCATTTTCATGATGGATTACTGAACTCAGTCACAAAGCAATCAACACAGTGAATGAATATCATGATGATTTCATGACCTATGCTGAGAATGTTCATATCACAGATCCTAAGATATTGTTGAATTGCTTTATCAGCAGATTAAAAGTCGAGATGCATTTGGAGGTTATACGTAAAATGCCAAAATCTATTCTAGAGGCTTGGTTCGTTGAAAGATTAAGTGAGTTTAGAATTATATATGAGAAGCAAGAGGAGCAAGCAAATTCAGACTCAATCATAGCTCATAATTTGGAAAGACCAATTCACCAACAACAAGATGCACAAATAAAAATTCCAGATCCAAAATATTCATATCAACCAAACTCAGAAGTTAATCCAGAAATTCATCGGGTAATAAATTCAGTTCCGAAATTAAGAACAACAAAAAATCAAATATCAATTCCAAATAATCCAAATTCAATTGGAAAGCAAAATTCAGAAATGGGAGATTAAGACGAGAACCTATGCCTACATCTGCAACTTCAAGCAATCTACGAGGACGACCTGAGTTACAGCAACGATCAATCAATTGCGTTGGCGATCGAGATGGCACCGATGGAAGCAACCAAGGATCTTGAAACAAGAAGCGGCACAGCTCCAGGCAGAAGCAGCGCCGCGCACGCGGTGGTAGATAGCACTGAGGTCAGTGCTTTTCCAGCAACGGAGGAAGTGGTGCAGGGCGCACCGGAAATCGTGACTTGCAGTGGTGATCCTCGAACGAGTGATGGAGGGTTTCATCGCTGCAAGGGTGATTCAATTGGACCCTTTAATCGAACCCTTCAAATCATGGCTAAGCCACCTCCACTCATGGCCCATCATTTCCTTGGGATCACGACTGTAGGGATCAAACAAAGAAGGAGGAGTACAAGGTGGTGGTGACAGGAACGAATTGTGAAATCGAAGGCGCTAGGGCCGATGGAACACGCGGAGGCCCGCACGCCTCGTGGATGGTGACCATCGTGGGAGACACAAGGATGAAGAAGGAGCGCGCGACGACATTGAGAACTCCGACGCTAGTGACCGGGTTCGGTCTTCGGATGGCAGTGATGTGGAACACCATGGGAGCAACTCTGATGACAAGATTAATCTGGAAGCAGAGTAAAGACCTGGGGGTGACAACTCCCACCCTATTGGGCCAATGCTCAGCCCAAAAACGGAGAATCCAAGATTAACTACTGTGGGCCTAATCTTCATCGCCACAACCTAAATAATAGAAATGAAAGAATAAATCAAAAATTTACTATTGGGACAACTCCTAATTTTTGCAGAACCTAATTCTTATATGGTTTTAGTTGATGAAAATAAATTTTATCAATGGGATCCTGGTGGTAGTTTTTTTTAACAATAGCATAGAAATAGGATAAGAATATTATTTTTAGAATTAATTATTTTTCTATTAATTGTAATTATGATAGACATTTTTACGTTTCTACCACAACCTTGAGGGCAAGGTTGTCTTTAAGGCGAAGGTATTGTAAGGAGTAAATTATTGGGTCCAAAGCTCAGTTAGGAAAAGGTAGTAATTACTATAAATAGGTGATAGTGATGATAATCATTATGCATGGAATTAGTTGATTGATATTTTCCTCTTTTGGAATTCCATTCTCTTGAAATTATTCTCCCAAATTCTCCCTGATTTGATTAATTCTTTCCTTATTCATTTTCTTACCTCTAGCAAAGGTGCTTTCATTGAACACCAATTTCCATTTTCATGATGGATTACTGAACTCAGTCACAAAGCAAATCAACACAGTGAATGAATATCATGATGATTTCATGACCTATGCTGAGAATGTTCATATCACAGATCCTAAGATATTGTTGAATTGCTTTATCAGCAGATTAAAAGTCGAGATGCATTTGGAGGTTATACGTAAAATGCCAAAATCTATTCTAGAGGCTTGGTTCGTTGAAAGATTAAGTGAGTTTAGAATTGCATATGAGAAGCAAGAGGAGCAAGCAAATTCAGACTCAATCATAGCTCATAATTTGGAAAGACCAATTCACCAACAACAAGATGCACAAATAAAAATTCCAGATCCAAAATATTCATATCAACCAAACTCAGAAGTTAATCCAGAAATTCATCGGGTAATAAATTCAGTTCCGAAATTAAGAACAACAACAAATCAAATATCAATTCCAAATAATCCAAATTCAATTGGAAAGCAAAATTCAGAAATGGGAGATTAAGACGAGAACCTATGCCTACATCTGCAACTTCAAGCAATCTACGAGGACGACCTGAGTTACAGCAACGATCAATCAATTGCGTTGGCGATCGAGATGGCACCGATGGAAGCAACCAAGGATCTTGAAACAAGAAGCGGCACAGCTCCAGGCAGAAGCAGCGCCGCGCACGCGGTGGTAGATAGCACTGAGGTCAGTGCTTTTCCAGCAACGGAGGAAGTGGTGCAGGGCGCACCGGAAATCGTGACTTGCAGTGGTGATCCTCGAACGAGTGATGGAGGGTTTCATCGCTGCAAGGGTGATTCAATTGGACCCTTTAATCGAACCCTTCAAATCATGGCTAAGCCACCTCCACTCATGGCCCATCATTTCCTTGGGATCACGACTGTAGGGATCAAACAAAGAAGGAGGAGTACAAGGTGGTGGTGACAGGAACGAATTGTGAAATCGAAGGCGCTAGGGCCGATGGAACACGCGGAGGCCCGCACGCCTCGTGGATGGTGACCATCGTGGGAGACACAAGGATGAAGAAGGAGCGCGCGACGACATTGAGAACTCCGACGCTAGTGACCGGGTTCGGTCTTCGGATGGCAGTGATGTGGAACACCATGGGAGCAACTCTGATGACAAGATTAATCTGGAAGCAGAGTAAAGACCTGGGGGTGACAACTCCCACCCTATTGGGCCAATGCTCAGCCCAAAAACGGAGAATCAAGAATTAACTACTGTGGGCCTAATCTTCATCGCCACAACCTAAATAATAGAAATGAAAGAATAAATCAAAAAATTTACTATTGGGACAACTCCTATTTTTGCAGAACCTAATTCTTATATGGTTTTAGTTGATGAAAATAAATTTTATCAATGGGATCCTGGTGGTAGTTTTTTTAACAATAGCATAGAAATAGGATAGGAATATTATTTTTAGAATTAATTATTTTTCTATTAATTGTAATTATGATAGACATTTTACGTTTCTACCACAACCTTGAGGGCAAGGTTGTCTTTAAGGCGAAGGTATTGTAAGGAGTAAATTATTGGGTCCAAAGCTCAGTTAGGAAAAGGTAGTAATTACTATAAATAGGTGATAGTGATGATAATCATTATGCATGGAATTAGTTGATTGATATTTTCCTCTTTTGGAATTCCATTCTCTTGAAATTATTCTCCCAAATTCTCCCTGATTTGATTAATTCTTTCCTTATTCATTTTCTTACCTCTAGCAAAGGTGCTTTCATTGAACACCAATTTCCATTTTCATGATGGATTACTGAACTCAGTCACAAAGCAAATCAACACAGTGAATGAATATCATGATGATTTCATGACCTATGCTGAGAATGTTCATATCACAGATCCTAAGATATTGTTGAATTGCTTTATCAGCAGATTAAAAGTCGAGATATTTGGAGGTTATACGTAAAATGCCAAAATCTATTCTAGAGGCTTGGTTCGTTGAAAGATTAAGTGAGTTTAGAATTGCATATGAGAAGCAAGAGGAGCAAGCAAATTCAGACTCAATCATAGCTCATAATTTGGAAAGACCAATTCACCAACAACAAGATGCACAAATAAAAATTCCAGATCCAAAATATTCATATCAACCAAACTCAGAAGTTAATCCAGAAATTCATCGGTAATAAATTCAGTTCCGAAATTAAGAACAACAACAAATCAAATATCAATTCCAAATAATCCAAATTCAATTGGAAAGCAAAATTCAGAAATGGGAGATTAAGACGAGAACCTATGCCTACATCTGCAACTTCAAGCAATCTACGAGGACGACCTGAGTTACAGCAACGATCAATCAATTGCGTTGGCGATCGAGATGGCACCGATGGAAGCAACCAAGGATCTTGAAACAAGAAGCGGCACAGCTCCAGGCAGAAGCAGCGCCGCGCACGCGGTGGTAGATAGCACCGAGGTCAGTGCTTTTCCAGCAACGGAGGAAGTGGTGCAGGGCGCACCGGAAATCGTGACTTGCAGTGGTGATCCTCGAACGAGTGATGGAGGGTTTCATCGCTGCAAGGGTGATTCAATTGGACCCTTTAATCGAACCCTTCAAATCATGGCTAAGCCACCTCCACTCATGGCCCATCATTTCCTTGGGATCACGACTGTAGGGATCAAACAAAGAAGGAGGAGTACAAGGTGGTGGTGACAGGAACGAATTGTGAAATCGAAGGCGCTAGGGCCGATGGAACACGCGGAGGCCCGCACGCCTCGTGGATGGTGACCATCGTGGGAGACACAAGGATGAAGAAGGAGCGCGCGACGACATTGAGAACTCCGACGCTAGTGACCGGGTTCGGTCTTCGGATGGCAGTGATGTGGAACACCATGGGAGCAACTCTGATGACAAGATTAATCTGGAAGCAGAGTAAAGACCTGGGGGTGACAA